>PVIJ01002679.1:0-148246 GCA_004024925.1 Scalopus aquaticus
CCCAGCCCGGGAGAATCCCACATGGTGCGGCAGACCTCTCCTGCCTTGCCCGCTGCTCCCCTCAGCAGTGTATTTCTGATCTGCCTGTACTGCTCCCCACTCTGTCTCTGGTGAACCCTCTCGCCGCCCCACGCCTCTGGCCTGTACCCCAGCTTGTATGTATAAATAAATAAATCTTTAAAAAAAAAAAAAAAAAAAATTTAGTAAGAATAAAACCCTATCTCTACCTTGAAAGTTCAAATTTTGAGTAACAGTCTTAGTGAGCACATACCTACAACTATTGTTATTCTTATCTCTGAATTGATGTTGTCATAAGATAGGATTGAGAAGAATTATTATTCCTAAAATATTTTCAGCTAAAACCTAACTTCAGTGATAGAAATATTATACTGTAAATTATATTCATCGTTTATGACTGGAAAGGCTTATCTTGTTTCTGTCTTCTAGAATACCTAGAAGGCTTTAGAGAGGATTTTGTACTGAAGAGGTAGCAAATATACATTCCTTCTTAAATAGCTATTTGTATTTTATTCCTAGTTATTTCAATACTTATAAAATCCAACATGGAGGTGTGCAGAAAATACTGCTCCTTAGCTCCATAATTAACACTTGGAACATTTCATTTTAGATAGTGATGCCCTTAACAGCCGGTCATTCCTGTAATACCCATTTCCCTTTCACAGATTTTAAATTTAACTGGGAGCAACACTGTTATAGTTCTAGCTTTTTTAACCTGCCCTCATTATTTGCATATGAATAGAACATACCTCCTTCAGCTACCTCTCTACTTTTATCTCTTCAACATTCACCTTCTCATACCCCCTTTCTTGAGTCCCCACCGTCATGCTTGTCCAGCATTTGGTAACTGTAACATGTGTCTATATGAACTTCATCTTTCCACTCACAGAACTGTGAAGTGGGGAGGTGAGTATAGTAACTAGGTTTCCACCCTCCTGAGTGGAAAATGTTACAGATTTCTGCAGGGGTTGGGAGTGGGAGTGTTGTAATGAGCAAAGAGGTTGTGTTATAGATGAGTTCTCTTTTTTGCATGTGGCCCTTATTTTATGCATTATGCATAGTTTTCCATATTCCTCATTGCTCCCCTCGTCTCCTTTTTTTTTTTTTTTTTTTTTTTTTTTTTGTCCCATGTCAATCTAGGAATCACACTCAGAATAAAAGTACTTTTACTGCAGTATAACTTCCAACTCACGTCAGGTGATTTTTGTAAAGGTTTTACATTCTGGAATGAAGAGTCCTCAGCCTCCGCACCACTGATATTTTGCGTCAGAAAATTTGTTGCGAGGGACTGTCCTGTGCGTTGTAGGATATTTAGCACCATCCAAGGTCCCTTCCACTAATGCCACTAAAACCCTTCTCCCTAATTATGTATGACAACTAAAAATGTCTCCAGGTATTACCAAGTGCCTCCTAGGGGCTAATATTGCCCCCAATTGAAAGCCAGTACTCTAGACAACATTCCATTTTTTTCTTTTCTTTTCTTTTTTCTTTTTTTTTTTTTTACATACAAGATGGGGTACAGGCCAGAGGCGTGGGGCGGCGAGAGGGTTCACCAGAGACAGAGTAGGGAACAGAACAGGCAGATCAGAAGTACACTGCTGAGGGGAGCAGCGGGTGAAGCAGGAGAGGTCTGCCCCACCATGTGGGATTCTCCCCGGCCGGGTGTCGAACTGCGTCGCCACTGCCGACAGCTCCACAGCGCAGCGCTCAACTGCTGCGCCACCGGGGAGGCCCAGTTTTTTCATTGTTTTTTTTTTTCCTACATGGTTTATGAAATGTGTCCTGTTGTTTTAAGCTACATAATAATTATCTCATTGATTTTAGGATAGTGGTTTCAATACTGTTGCATCATTAAATTGCCTCTGATTTCTTTTGTCTCATATCATGGCCTCTTCAAGAGCAGATAAAATATTTCAGTGTTGTTTCCTTGTGAGATACTGAAAAGATAAGGTCAGTGACATAAATCAGGTGCCTGTGACCCTTGGATGGCCTTAGCACTGTAGGTACTGTTTGGAGGAGATATTGGTGATGACTGCCATCTTCCTTATATTCTGCCTGATAATGTTTTTCAAACTAAACTACTAATTTCAACTTTGCAAAAACAAGACTCCAAATTGTGTTTTTGTTTTCCAAGCTTCAAAGCACAGGCAGTAGTTGTTTTAAGAGTGAATGATTGTTCCCATTTGCCCGTTGACTGCCCTGGTATTAGCCCTAGAAGTTCTACATCCCCATCAGCCCTTCAGTTTTGGATAGTTGAAAACCTTACTTGACATTTCCTTTTATTTCCCTGGCAATTAGAGCAACTTAGTCCTTTTCTAATTTCTTGTATAATGGCATGGGGAGTTTAGTGTAGGGGCCCTGAAGTCCTAGGGGTTCAGGTTGGTCCACATTGTGGTATGTGTGGTCTCAGAGTTTCCCAATTTGAATTTGAATGTTTGCCATGAACCTCCTTACGCCATGCTGTTTTGTATATGATCCCTCCACACACTTATGTTAATTGTTTGCACATAATGGTCTTTGATTTGCAACCCTTCACTTAATGCCTTTTTTTCCAGTTTTATTATTTGGTAAAAACAAACAAACAAACAAACAAAAAAACTTGGGCTCTGTGTGGATTTCACAAGTAGACTCATATATTTATTGTTCAAAATTTCTTTCAACTATCGCATAACATGAAATCAGCTTTCTGAAGGTAGTTTATAATCACTTCGTAGTCTTTGCTCCCAGGTGATTAACTCAAACTCTTCTTAAACTGTCAAGATTGTACAGGTAGAATAGATAAGTAATCTGTGGGGTGTTGACTAAGGATTGTTGAAATTATTTTCTCTATACTTTGTATATCTTCCCTAACTTTAGCCAAACTCCTTCAAATTAAATTTGGCATCCTCAAATGTTTCTGTTAAAATGCAAATTTTTCAGTGATAATAAACCTAACCACATAAAATACTGATCAGCTGGTTACTGCAGAAACCGTAGTGAAATGTGACAAGGTTTGACACAGGTGACAATTCTAAGCAAGTAGCAGTGTATGGAGATATGGAATGCTAAGAAAAGTTGCTCATGGAATATAAAGTTAAGAAAAGAGATAGAAATAAATCTGCCTAATAAGACATGTGGCCTTAAGTTTATTGTTTTAAGGAGTTAACAAATATTAGGGTCCTGAGTCCAGTTGTATACAAGAAAAAAAAGGAAAAAAGGCAATAGTGTTACTTATTTTCCACCCTCAGTGATACTGAAGTGTGCTGGTCAAGGTCCCATTAACTCTTAACAGCCTGAGCTAATTCTGTGATGCTCTCCTGATTTCAGGGGAGGCTGTATGCATCCCTAGAAGGCATCAGCAATCCTGTTACTGATAATGTGCATATTTTCCTTCCAGTGGTAAAGTACAAATTCTTTGAATGGCATTAAGAGCTTGCACCAGTCTATTATTCTGGATATCTGACAACTTTTTAATAGGAACTTGCTCAAAGGAACTGACCAGATTCTTGCTATTAATGTCTAAGAAGTATCTTTTATTTTTCCTTTGAAGATGATATAAAATGCACAGACTGTTCTATTTCTGACTTCAGCTTCTCAAACTCCTTTTTGTCAGCTACCTGCTTCTAGAATTTTTCATCTCATTATTGGGCTTACTATTTGTTAGTTTCTATAGCAATAGTTAACAAAATGGTACTGGGATGAGGCTCACACATAGAATTAAAAAAAAATGCAGATTCAGAGTTCCCACACCAAATCCACTGAATCAGAATCTCCCCAGGAAATTTTTCTGCCTAAAAGGATAAAAATAGTAGTCCACATTCTCTCCATCAGTGATCTTATTTTTAACCACAGCTGTTTGTAAGTACTGTTTGTATGTTTCATGACTCACAAATTTCAATCTCCAATACAAACCACTCCTTGAACCTCTGGTCTTACATGCTTTGTTGACCTTCAATATCTCGTTGGATACCTCACAGGTATTTGAATCTCAAAATGTCTAAACAAGGTGTTTTAGTATTGCCTTGAAACCTGTGCCTCCCACAGTCTTCCATATCTCAGTAATTGGGACCATCTTTCCAGGAGTTTCTCAAGCAATATTATTCATTCCTTCCTCTCTCTCACCCACAGTGTCCGATCTAACAACAAGTTCTGTTGATTCTACTCCAAATTACGCTGACTTCATCTATTTTTTTCCAACTCCATCTGCTGCCATTCTCTGGTTCCACTTCAGAGTGTATAAATCTTTCGCCTTTTACCAAACTATCCACTACCCTTTTCTAATCCAACACATGCCTTACGTGATTATTGAAATCATCTTCTAATTAGTCTGCTTCACCTCTAGTTCCCTTCCAATTGGCTCTTTTTTAGAGCCACTGTCATCTTTTAAAAATGCCATGCATGTCCTCCAGCGCATCCTTGCAGTGGCTTCCTGCTGCTCCTGCAACTCAATTGGAATGCTTGATATGGCTGGAAGACCATGTGTAACCGCTCCCGTCCACTTTGCCAGTCTGCCCCCACTGCCAGCATTGCGGCCTGTGCTCACTGTGCTCCAGCCGCACTGGTGTGCCCTCAGTCCCCTGAAGGTCCCTATTTTGGGACCTTTTTGGGTCCAGTGGTTTCTTCCTGAAATGCTCTTTTCCGAGATCTTTGGCTTCTCATATTGCCAATTCTTTTTCTCACTTCAGGTTCCAGGTTCAGTGTCACCTTCCTCGCTCCATTCTGTTTAATCCTCCCTCATCAGCACACTGTTTTGTCTCAGCTCGTTTTTCATTTCCTCTTTAATCACTATGTTTAGTTACTTATTTGTTTCTATTTCCCTCATGGGACTCTATGAGGGTAGGAACTGTGGCTGTTTCCATCACAGCAGTATACTAATGACCTGGGGCAAGGACTGACCAATAATAAGTACTCAATGCATATTTTTTGAAAGCATGAATTAAGGTCTAGGTTTTTTTCCATTTGTCTTTAGTGTGGGGCCAAGAAATGTCAGATAGAAAATAGAATATGGGTGAAATTTAAAAAGATTGATTTGATATTGAAAATGGAAATCTAAAATCTAACATGGAATTATGATTCAATTCTGCTTTATCTCATTCTTTATCATACTTTCATGTTGTTTGTATTTCAATATTTAGCAACATCTCACGCTTTTGTACTTTCTTACATAATTCAGATTTTGAACCATGATTTTTTAAATTTAGCATTTCTGAGACAGTAACCAATTTTTTTTCTTTTGAGGAAAAAGACAAACAGTTGTTTGATGCATGTATAAAAGGTTATTTTCTACACTCTGACTTGAGGAAGGCTGTAAAGCAAATACAACTGAAAAGTATTCTTTAATTCTTGATTTTGTACCTGGAATTTCACCATTTTAAGTATTTTCCTCTTCCTGAGGTTCTGTTAAAAACATTTCCATATAAAGGAGTTATTTCATTATCACAGTTTAATGCACATGAACTTCATGAGTCCTTTTACTTTGACCAGTGGCACTGGATAACATGAGATAATTATTTGCTCCATGAGAAAGAATGAACTTATAGAAAAAACTGACTCCCACATAACTGGATGATAGCATAACTTCATTGTTAAAAAAATGTCTGTGTAAGTTTTTACCTCATTACTATACATCTGTTCATCAAGAACAAAAAGTTTTTCTTACCGTTCCATCATTGGGACATAACATCACATAAAATTCATAAAATTGCACAGAGAGAATGAATAACTTAAATACTTAATAGCAACCTCTTTTGACTGGTGAATATTTAAAATAAAAATATGTTCTTGACAACAATGAAAGTGATATATATATATATATATATATATATATATATATATATATGCGCGCATAAATACATGTAGACTTGAGGAAGAAATGACTCTTAACTGGCCTCTTTTATTGATAACATACAAGATACTTGATGTTGACTATCATGTCAGTCACTTGGTAATTTTAATCAGTGCAGTATAGATTTGCTCAGTCAACCTATATTTTAGTTGCCTTTGTGTTCTCCTTTCTTTATCTAGCCAATTTCAATGTGTATACTTGGCTTATTATGTTAAGTGTTACAAATATTGAGTAATGTTTATTGATGTTGACTCACTTTCACAACTGCTTTGTAGGAACAGTGGCCTTTCTCCTTGTTACCCTATCTGACACCTCTTTATACTGTCTTTTCAGTATTCTTGTACAGCTGGTTCCAGTGACATAGAGAAACCATAGTTTTTAATCATCTATCTACTATTTTTTTCTTATAATAGAAGTTGCAGGTATATCTGGGCTATCATTAGTGAGTTAAATGCTGAAAATCATGTCTTGGATTGTGGCCTCCTATGAGTCATTTGTATTTTGAACAAGGTGTGTCCAAAGTTGGAAAGAAATCTTAGCAAGGTCTACCTGGAGTGCCAACAAGTTTTTCAAAAGGAGTCGCCACACCCAAACCTAAAGCATTTTTTAACAGCTAAAATTACGAGTAATTAACATTTAATATAACCCCACTTATTTGCCCATTAAGTTTTCATGAAAACTGGCACTTTAGCTGTGTGTGTCCATGCTCACTTTAACTTTTTGATCTTTCTAAGATTTATCTTTGTCAGATTGGTCTTTTTACAATGAATATATACATATATATGTATATATATAAAATTGCTTTTCCATAAAGATTAATACTACTCTCTGAAGAATGATGGTCTAGATGAACTGACATCAGCATTGTGTTCTTTTTATTTTTTGATAATTTATGTATCTATTTTACATCGTTGTTCATTTTTTTACAATGTTTGCTTTCTTTTCTCAACCGTAGTCCCCATAGAATTTCTGCCTACCAATTTACCCATGTACCATCACTACAGTCCCTTGTGCTTTTTCTGCCCTCATTTTGATCCCTCTACCTCCCTGCAGAATGTCTCTAATTTATAGTTGTCTGTTTATTTTTGTTTTGTTGTACTCTTAACAGGCCTCCCCTGTTCATTACACAGAGATGGCTCATATCAGGAATGAGGAAAGAAGCTCATTTCTATCACTTCATACAGATCATTGTGCTTAGTACTAGAATCTTTCCTTATCGACATGCCCCTAAAGAGAGTAGCTTTTATTAAGTCTATTTCAGTGGTAGGTAAATAAATACCTTGGTAGATGTTACCTTTTTTTTTTTAAGATTTATTTATTTATGCATATAAGAACTGGGGTCTAGGCCAGATATGTGGGATGGTGAGAGGATTCACCAGAGACAGAGTGGGGAGCAGAACAGGCAGATCGACTGAAGTACACTTGCCTATAATTTATGGGCTGATTACGTAACATTCTTGCAGCTTATTGAATAATAATTTTTAAACGAATTTAAAACTTGGTCACCAGAAAGTGTAAATAACAATGTTGGTTTTCTGTAAATGTACTCTGTATTTCAAGAAGTTTTTCTTAAATCTTGTAGACTTTTTGTTTTTCTGTGTTTACTGTGTATTTAAGTACTTGTGTGACTGTTAAAACAAAAGAGAACTCTCAGTTAAACCTTCAGCGTGATATAAAAAATCTGAATCGCTCATCTGTAGTTTTAGTCAACGGTATTAATAAAATCAGCTAATTCAAAATATTTACTTTTCCTAACCATCTGGAGCAAAAAGTTGTTCATTTTTAAGATTTGATATTGTTTAAACTTTCCAATATATTTCCACTATTATAGATGTTGATATATTTTAAAAATTCTTAATATTGTTTCAAAACTGGTATGGGGAGATATAAAGCGAAAGATTTGAGTATAAAAATAAATCCTGTTTAGAAATTCAACATACTTTTAAAAGACCATCTAAAGCAAAAGTATACCTTGTAGTTAAATTCTGATAAAGATACAAAGTTTTAATAGATGTTCTTGCATATTAACAGTAATCAAGCATGTGACTGAAAATAAACCCCCGAATGCAAACAATGAAGACTAAATTAAGCATAGCCTCAAAATATCTGGCAGTGAAATTACTTTGCCCCACCCTATAGCACATGCTGTTCCCAAGGAAGAACCAACAAGTTCTAAGCTAAAATTTTGGCAAAAATTTTCACCATTTTCAAACCTCCTTCAGATGTCCAAATCTACATTTAATGTAACTATTCTTTTCGTGCTTTCCTTATTAACTGCTTTTACTGATCCCTTTATAGGGTATCAACAATATCTACACAATATGATGAAATTTTAATTAAAACCCAAAACACAGCAGCATATGGTGTGAGTAGGTGAAATAGCCTTTTTTTTGCCTAGTGAGTTGAAGTCTTGTATGTGGGGCGTGATGTGTGAACTCTATTTGTCCACTAGCTAATAAAATAAAGCATACTATTTAATTTTTTACTGTTCTCAGCATAATTTATTTCACTGATTTTTCATGACTTTGTTGAATATAGCAGTCACTGACACTACAAGGTATTTTGACTTCCCAGACTCCAGCAGTTTCCCCGAATGTAACCATCATAGATTCACCCATGTATGAACACAACATGTGGTAGAACATGGGACACCAGGTATCTATTCCTATGAATGGATATGGAATATAATTCATTCATTTTGTGTTTCTTGAAGATGAATTTTGACTAAACAAGTAATGTCAATATTAAGGAAAAATATTGCCAAAATTTGGCTTTTAAGTCAAAATGCTTTTTATTAGAACAATTTTGATATTTATTATATTAATCAGTGCTTATTGTGTTTGTAATAAGGGCCAGATCACTGTGTTCACAGTAGTGAAAAAAGAAGGGTGAGGTCTGTACTACCTGGGCATAAATATCCTTTTTTAGATGGATATGAAGGTGATAAGTATAATGGTGAAAATCACTTGGAAGGATGTTGGGTCAGAGAAGTTATCACTGTGTAGGTGACATGTGATTTGAGAGAAAGTAATACAGATTGAGGCAAAAACATTTCAGGAAAGGAAAAAAGCAAGTACAAATTAAGAACCAGAGGCTCTAATGAACTTGGTATGCTTGAGCAGCAGATAGGAAAGTATAACCTGAGCTTAGTGAAGAAGATGGGAAGCCTTAGCAAATGTGGTCAAGAGATGGGCAGGGCCTTGAGGCAGCATATCCTCAAAGCTTAGCATTCCTTTCTCTGTTTCTCAGTTTTGTAATACACAGAATATCTGCCTCTTTTTCAGAGAGTAAGTTCAGAACAGAAGACAGGCTGATGAGAATGTCATTATTTTGGTTACTGAGATTCAAAATAATTTAGAATGTGCTATCTTTACTTGGGAGATAAGCAGTAATTTGGAGTTTACAGTCAACATCATACAAAACATTTATAAACATTTGTAGCATGTCAAAAAGAAAGGTAGTACCATCAACTTTGCTTTAAGTGAAAAGTCCATTTATCGTTTAATTTTGTATAAATAGTTGAACTGAAAGTTGTGTTGGGTATAGATTTGTGCCATTTGTTAGAAATAGACATACTCTGCATATCTCATCATTAAAATTATTAAGTTAATGTCTGTCATCCTCTCCAGTTTCTGTTAAACTCTTAGAGTAGGACGGGGTCATTCTGGTTCACTGATACTTAACACCAGCATCTACCACAGGACCTGGCTGTTGCCAGTGCTGTTTCCATTGTGCATAAGTGAATAAGTATAGTTCAGTATTCCAGAATACAAAAGGAGGGCGGACAGTGAGAAGTTGGAATGAGTCAGAGATGCTGGTGGGTGATTCCAAAAGAGACTTTGGAGAAAGTCTCAGAAAGAATTTAGACTTTACTTTGAAGGTGATATCATTGAAATCAGTTAAATTTATTAATTAGGAAAGCATGAAAAGACGTATGTATCCAAAGATCAATATTAGGTTAAGTGTAAATGTGTATGGGTCAGGCAAGAAGAGACTGAGTTAGATGCTATTAGTACAGAAATGATGATGGCATTTTATTTTACTTGTATGATGACATTTTTTCGAGGTGTCTTTGTGAGAAGAGGTTAATATTTTTTAATGCAAGATGTACAAGTAGTATAAACTAAAAGTCTCTAGAGCATTAAAGAGAAGAAAAAAAGGAACAAAGAAAAGAAAGGAAGAGGGGAGAGGAGAGAATAGGGGGGGGAGGAAAGAGAAAGAAAAAGAAGAAAGAATGATTGATAGATATGCTTAGCTCTCTCTGGTCTCAGGAGTGCCATTGGAGGTGCAACTAAGTCCTTGAACTTCAGTCTCTGAGATGGTTGACAATCAAATGGTCAAGCTAAGTAGATTTACTACAGGAAAAAATGTTAATTTTTGAGCTATATACTTAAATTTTTTTTTCATACATTAGTTTACATGCAGTTGCTCTGGCTTTCCTTTCTGAAAATTTCAAAATCTAAGGAAAGAGACTTCTCTATGTTTCTTGGACTTGTAAGTTAGCTGAAGCAGTCAATTTTATATTTTTTTTGAAGATTTATTTATTTATGCATACAAGCTGGAGTACAGGCCAGAGGCGTGGGGCGAGAGGTTCACCAGAGACAGAGTGGGGAGCAGACCAGGCAGATCGACAGAAATAAACTGCTGGGGGAGCAGTGGGCGAGGCAGGAGAGATCTGCCGCACCCTTTGGGAATCTCCCCAGCCAGGTATTGAACCGTCAGTCGCTGCAGCCAACAGCTCCACAGCGCAGTGCTTAACCACTGGGCCACCAGGGAGGCCCTGAAGCAGTCAATTTTAAAAACAGTGCTTTTGTTACAGTGAATTGTTACTCACTGTGTTAGCACTGGGGTTCGTCCTTAAAAACTAAGCAGAAGATAATTTGTGTTGTAGCTAATATATTGAACAATAAACAACTGTTCAATGAGTTTGCACTCTACTATGCTTGATTCTTATTATTTCAGTATGCGTGTATTAAAAGTGAAACTAACATATCAAGATAAATATCTGTAAGCACTACTGTTTGTCAAGAAAGAAATAATTTGAAAAAATCTTGTCATGAATCCTTGTTACGACACTAGCAAAAGCCGCGCTGACTGTACAGGATGAGGCTGCCAAGCCTAGATGAATCCTGCAGCATCCTGCGGGTGAGCTGAAGAGACAGGGAGTAGGCTTGAGGTCTCTGAAAGCATGCACCTAATATATGGACAGGCTATGATATTATGTTCTTGTTTTGTGGAGTTATTTCTTTCATATGTTGCTTCTGAGAATCTGCTTCTGAAATAGCTACTTCTCAGTCATACTCTGTACTGTTTTGTTGTTTGTATATGTGTTTTAAATAGGCACATAGCTCAAGTTAGAGAAAGAGAATTGAGTCCAAAGTGTCTGAGTTAGCACAAAGTTTAGCACATCTAACCTGTGTTTTTATATAAACATTCATAATGTAAATTAAATTTTAATTTTATAAATTAATTTACTCTAGACAAATAAAAATTAACCTGCCGAAGGAAAGGTAGGATATAAGCATGATTCATGTCAATATTGATTATTGAATTTGGGACATCTGAATTTTATACCCCTACCTGCCACTTTTTGGGTTTGTGGACATTTCAACAGCTATAAAACTAGAACAGTATTGCATTAAGTGTTTGGAATAGTAAAATTTGGATGTAAATATTTATGTAAAGCATGCAAATTTCATAACTCAATTCATTGTATGAAAATATAACGTGCTATATGTTTATTAGCTAGTGTATAGCAAAACATGAGTATAAACATATTAATAACTTTACTACTTTTTGTGTCCGAAAAGGCAGTTGGAAATTTTTCATTCTATTTTATTATCTTATCAGGACTAAGTTGACTTAAAAGTAAGTTTTGGCCCATGTGCAGCTTGCAATCAGAAAGGCCTGAATCAGTAGTGGATAGAATAGGTCAGACAATGTTGTGCCCTGTCTGCCCAGCCCCTGCTGACCTGAACTTGATTATCCCAGGGTTGATTGCCTTTGCCTTTAACCAGTTCCCTCTAGACTCTGTAGGATCTTTAAAAGTGAGGCAGAGGATTTCTGGTGAACAAAATTGCTTGGCAAGTTCCCTAAGAAACAATTCTTTTGTGTAAGTATGGTACAGTACTAGTTTTGCAAATATTTTCAGCTTTATTCTCAGTTAATACCTTTATATGAATTGATCTCTGAAAACACCCTTTTGTCACATTTGATTATTGGGTGCTGAAGATTTTGCAGACAAAGACAAAATAATGGATAATACCGCCTGTCCAGAACCAGAACATAAAAATCCCCAGTGACTTTCATCACTATGTTTAGGCCAAGAGGTAGAAAATCTGGCAATTCAGCCACCTTTTTTTTGATCCTCAGTAGTCATCTTGCCTTGAGTTGTTAACACGTTTTAATGCAGCTACTGCATTTCAAATTGGACATACAAATTAGTTTTTAAAACTTGATAAATAGACAAGCTCCAAGGTTCAATTCCCTTAGTCAATCTCGAGTCATTTCTGTGTTGTCACTTTCATAGCAGATGTCATCATTGGGATTCATAATATTGAAATACTTTCCTTTTGCATAAAAAGTTTCACAGCTTAATGTAGGACAGTGATTTCAATGTGTCTGGTTGTTCTAGCATGCTTGAATAAGTTAAATGCTGGTAACTGGTTGAAAGTAACTGAGCCAAAGGAACTGGGGAGTGTGCCACTGATTCTTGGCAATTGGTTATGGTTAAAGATTAGAGCAGGCTCTGCTTCTGCCTGTTTTTTTTTTTCTGTGTAACACAAAGTCCAAAGGGCACACATGTCATAGAAAAAAATTTAGTTGCAACAAAACTTTTTATAACTCTTTCTTTAAATAGTTTCCTGATCATATCCTGTTTGCAAAGTAAATGAAATAGTTGAACTTTCTAGATACTGGTTTTAGGAGAAATATATCAAATAGCAAGTTTGTTGGCAAATCATTCAAGGCCTTTGTTCACCTGCAGCGAAGATACCCTGCTGTATCCAGGTCAGCCCAGACCTTTGGGATGTATTTCTGGCCTCATGTCTACTTAGGAAGCAGATCACTCTACATCTGTCTCTGGGGTTGTGTTCTCTACCCTATCTGACCCTCAGTGGGTAAACATCCCCTACCTGGCCAAAAGCAATAAAATTGGAAGAACTGTCTATATCTGGAATCTTGTTGTTAGTCTACTCTTTGCTGTACCAGAGGCTGCATTCCTGCCTCTGTCTCAGGGCCTGACATTTGGCCACTGATCTTCGATGGCCTTCACATCAGCAAATATTGAATATCTAATATGTGAGTTAGGACTTTCCTCTCTCTGCTTCATTTTACCCACTTTCTTTGCACCGTACTGTTAATCTTTATACTCCACATATTCTTTGTTTTCTTCCTTTCTTTGAATGGATATTCAGAGAAATCTAATTTAGAAAAATCTAAATATCCTAGGCCTGGCTTGCCAACCCCCCATACCATCCAGATTCTCACTCTCCATTGTTTCTCACTCCTCCCCCTCCCTTCTCTTTTTCTCCTAAGCAGTCTGGTATAAAGAATGAGATTCTTGTATCGAGGCCTGATAAGTTTTGGCTGGTTAACATCTCCCACCACCTAATGGACCTCATCAACTTGTCTTCATCTGAGGTGATGCCCCTTGCCATCTTCCTACTCGCCTCAGTTCTTTGGTAGAAAGAGTTCTTACTGTGGATTTGTCTTGGTTGATCTCTCTGATTTCCTGTCTTTGATTCATCAAGACCTTGTGCTTATTCTACCTCAAATTTTATATGCATACACAGCATAAGACATGTACTGCTTTCATTTACTATTTTAGCAAAATTATATGACCTCCGTTTTAGGTGTCGCTCCAGTTACCCAATGTGTTAATATGTAATAGAGACTTAATGATAAAGAGAATGGGGTCACTTTTATTGCAGAAATTTCACACTTTAGAAATGTCAATCATTAGATAGGGATGTCTCCATCTAGATTGGGATTCAATAGCTCTCTTAAGGCATTGCCTGATTACCCAAACTTGTTCATATAAACTGCTATTACTCTTTCCTTTGATCTGGAGCCGTACTTTTTAGATTTTAATATGAACATAGGATTGCATACTTAAAAACAATTAAGTACCTTGTACTTAATGAGCAAAATCACCCTTAAAACTCCTTAAATTTTCAAATCAAAACAAATCCTAGAAATCTGACTAGAATTGAGGCTACCAAAGAGGTTGGAAAGCAGAGGGGGAAAGGTCCCCAGTGGTTTAGGGTACTGGGTTATGGCTGCTTTGGTGGTGTGGTAACAGATTTAAAGAGGTATGAACCTGTATCTCTATATCATATACAGTGTTGTAAACATACTTAAATAAAAACAGTAATATAATTTAAAAGAAAGTGCTTACGTATTATTTGGACCTTACTTTTTTTTTTAAGATTTATTTATTTATGCATACAAGCTAGGGTGCAGGCCAGAGGCGTGGGGCAGTGAGAGGGTTTACCAGAGACAGAGTGGGGAACAGAACAGGCAGATGGACTGAAGCACACTGCTGAAGGGAGCAGCAGGCGAGGCAGGAGAGGTCTGCTGCGCCATGTGGAAAGCTCCCTGGCTGGGCATCGAACTCTCACAGCAGCTGCCGACAGCTCCACAGCACTGTGCTTAACCCGTTGCACCACTAAGGAGGCCCCTGGACCTTACTTTTTTTAAAAAAAAATTGAGCTATTTTTCCAAGATTTAAGAATAAGCAAATTACAAAATAATCATGCTTTACAGTAATAAAAAATTTTAATGTGGGAACGCCACTACCTGTGTTTCTTTGTAGCAGCTTTGTGCTGGAGCTGAGGAGTGTTGTCTTTGACATGGAGACGTGCTCACCAGTTTGACACAGTTTTGTCCAGAGGGCTTCATTTACTTGTATTAGCTGCTGGGCCTCATGGGCATTTGCGCTTGTGATTCTTGTCTAAAAGAAAGAGGAATAGTTGAAATCAAAAAAGATAAAGGCATAGATTTCACCAGCATCACATTTTAAAAAACAAACAAACAAAAAAAAAACCTACAAAGAACGAAACAACTACCCCCCAGAATAAATAAATCACTGTTAGTTTTTTGGCAAATTTGCTTTCAAGCTTCTTCCCTCCACCCCATGCATCCTGTAGAATTTTATTACAATATGCAGAAATTTCTCCTTCAATAAGCCTCCTCGCTTCTTAAAGATTTTTCTACCCTTTTCCCCAGGAGATGTAATTATCTCAGGTTTGCACAGTCTAGACACTTTGTGACTAAGGCATTAGACTTTCTGCATCTCAAGGACTCTAATGCTTCCAAAGCTTCTCTCTGACTGCCAGGCCCAAGTAGAAAACATGGTTATCCATTTATTTCATAGCAGTTTAAATAGAACAACCGAACAGTCCTAGGTTCTTTTAACAGGTTACTTTGTGACTTGTCATAAATCAAGAGAGATGGATTATCCTGATCTTCCTTGGTTAGGAAAGTGTATTTTTCACAAATCCTGGCTGCTTCAGGTCAATGGAAGTAAGAAAGGACTACAAACAACTACTCATCTGGAGCAAAGTTGGGAAATTCAGTTCCCACGCGTGTGTGGTATGATATCCCCAGCCCTAAATCACCTCCATTGCCTCCAAACCTTTGCACCTAAGGACCCTCCCCTTGGGAATGAGTGTGAATCCATTTGACTTTTACTCATTATCAATGCCTAATTTGTAATTGCTGTGCATTTTAGCAGTTCAGCCATGCTCTGGTGTTTAGGACCAACTAATATTTAAACAGTAGTTAAACTTCCTTGTTCACGCCCCCAAATAATTTAATCTCTAATATGGCTGTGATCTATGAATAAATATATGTTAAAAATATAAGAAATTTTCCATTGAGGCAGTATAGAGGCAACATTTTGGTATTTAATTGGTGTTCTACTGATGTCAGTTTCTTCCCTATTAAAAATAAGCACCATCCAATAATGCCGGGATTAAGAGAGTCTCATACTCAAATGTTCTAATTTAACGGGCCCCTCAGAATCAGGATGAAATAGGATGTGGTCTATTCTGGAAGTGTCACCATCTCATAGCATGGTTTCCCTGGGAAAGTGCAATTGCTATATACACTTTAGGAAAGAATGCAAAGTGCTGGGGAAAGGCCCTTTGACTGGGCTCAGCCCCTGGATGTGGCAGTAAGGTATAGGTGGCCATCTGTGCAGATGGGGGGGCTACTGACTTTGGGACCCTCATTGCCCACATCTTGGGATTCAGACTGGAGCCCTTTCTCCTCTTAGCACAGCCCCACATAGTATGTTTAGCATATTTGGCACCTCTCACACCTCTCTCCCTGTTCTCTTAATATTTCTTTACTGCTTGTTCCCATGCACATAAGGTTGGTGAATGTGTCCCATGCTTCAGAAAGAACATATTCACTCACAGTCATAGTCCATTTCTGTGTGTTTTTTTGGCAAAACATCAAATACTTGTGCTTATCTTAAACATGAATTTGAAAATACCTATTTTGTAGTTCTTTGTTCTGTAATAAGATAGAGTAACACTGTTGTTACTCTAAATGTAAATTGCTGTAACTTAATTCATCAACAGATTCCATTAGCAAAGAGAGGACACTTGATTAAATATTGTCCATATATGACCAGGTCTTAGCATTACATGAAATAAGCTGTTAACTGGGATTTTGCTTTGAGAGCTAGCAGGATGTCAAGTATGGCTAAACTGGAGAAAACAAGGCAGAGAAAGGAAGAAGTAGGGAAGATATAATGTAAGGTCTTGTTATGATAAGCTGTTTCTTATTCTAAATATGATGAGGTGTTACTATAAAGTTTTGGCTGCTTGTGGAGGATAAACTGTAGTGAGTAGCAGACGGTGTGGAACAGTAAAAGCAACGAGAACAGTTCAGAAGCTTTTGCAGGCACCCATGTAAAAGATAGTGATGACTTGAACTCTCGACATTGGTAGTGGGAAGAAGAGGTTTCAGATTTGCGTTCTATTTTGAAGGTAAAGCTAGCAGGTTTTGCCACTGGGTTGACTGAGTGTTGTGAATGTTGCTATTAAGGGGAAAAAAAGAGGATTCTAGGAAAACTGCTCGTTTAAGTCAGTTTTATTGTTTTCCTTTACCACCGTAATTCCGTTATCCCTTCTTGGAGAAATCTACCTTGAGCCATACTTCATTTCAGTTGCTTCTCATTCCTCTCTCTCCTGTCAGCTCTTACCTCTGGAAACTTACAAATTATACCTGTTTTGTGAACTTTCTAACAGATTTTGAAATCCTTGTTCTTTCATCAAACTTTTCTGATTGACCAAAGACCAGACTATTTCCACATCGTTTATTTGGTTGGTAGGAAGAATTTCCATAGCTCTTCTGTCCTCAACCAAGTCACCTATGTTGTCTCCTTGCTACTTTTTTTTTTAATCTGAGAAATGCTAAATGCCTCTTCTTCCATTCATGTATCTGCCTATAACTTTTAATTACTTATTTCATCATATGTGCACCCATGTACGTGCCTGTCTGATTTTTAACACCTGGAGAATGCATCTGGCCTTATACCTGTGTAATTTGGATTCTAAGTAAATGTTTTTGAAACATTTTGATTTCAATGTAGTAGCTATATTTAGTTAGAATTTTAATTCTACTCTTACAGTAATCATTCTCTCCCTCCTCACCCCCCATTTTAAAGTGGGGATACAACTTGAGTTTTCAGAAGGCGATGCTCTGTTTTCAGTTCTCAAGAGCTAGCCTCTTGACCACGCAGTGTTTACCAGGCCCTCCATTATGCCAGTATCATACCTTTGTCATCCTACCACATGCACCAGATTTCACACTGCTGGAAAGCCAGTTTTTTCTTTTTTTTTTTTTAAATTCAGTTTTTAAAGTAAAGTTTAAGTTATCTATGACACTGGCAATTTACAGCTCATGTTTATGAAAGTGAAACAAGAAATTCAGTAAAATTTTAAAGCTGATACCAAAAGTCTTTTTTTAATTTTTCAAGTAGATTCTTATTCAACATCAATTAATCAGTCTTCATATTCCATCTGGGTTCTCTATGCTCTTAAAGTAATTTGAAGTTATTATGTAAGGTTTGTAGCATATCTTTAGGGTTAAAATTGGGCTGAAATGATACACAGAGAGTGAGAGAGAGGACGTACGGATTTTTTAATATATAATATATATATATAATGAAATATGTATATTTATGTATGCAGAAAATTGTAAACAAATGAGTACCAGCATTACCCATAAATTATATTCAATAGACATGGTTTTAGAAAAGTGAATTAGAGTAAGTGCGTTTTGTATTTTACTATAGTGCTTTTCCTCCTTACTTTTTTTTTCTTTTTTTGGGGGGTGGTACATTATCACTATATATATATATATATATTTTATATATATAAATATATATATATTTTTTTTTTTTTGAAAGCCAGTTTTGTATTAGAAACAATTTGGGAAGGGGTAGGAAAATCCCGCTTCATGAAAAAAAAAATGACATTCCCCATTATAGTAATAAATCTAGAATTTTTATTAAGTTCACTTTAATAATATGTTTTTATGAACCATGTTTGTCAAAGGGAGTTCATTTCCTTTGAGTATCATTGTGGACTTTTAGAAAAAGAATGATTTATTTGCCTTGTGTCTAAGATTAACCAAGTTAAGAATGGAAAAATCCTATTAGATCATAAGAGACTGTTCCCTTCCCCACTGCAGGCTTATGCACTACAGTATATTTCCTAATCTTTGTTCTTTTTAATAAAATTCTTCCTGTATTCATTTCAAAGTCATTACCCCCCAAAATATTTCCATAAAATTATAATATTGTGCATGAGTCCAGATAGAGATAAACTTACCAAATTTGATTTAAAAAAAAAAAAAACCACCTAGCAGTGTTTATCTCTTTCACGTGGGACAATTATACTAGCTCTCTACAAGTTTAAATAAACAGTACTCTATTTTATTTGGGGATACTTCATTATTATTTTGGAATAATGATACCTGTATTGAATATACTATGGACTGTGGATTATTATCAGATATGCTTTATAAAGAAATTAGAATGTACCCTAAACTAAGAGGCAAGCAATCAGGGTTTGTCCTCCCCCCCTTTGATTTTGCATTTATTTAATATCAGAAAGGCAGAATTTATATACTAATGATTCATTGGGAACATGAATAACTTGAATAATAGAAATTTGTATTCTCAATTTGAGGGGCATTTGTAGGCCTGCTAAAACGGTAAGTTAGTGACTTCTGTGGTCTATGACCCCCAGATTTTAATTCAGTGAGGACTTAATTCCCTACATTTTCAAAGTTAAGATGCATCTAGAACATATTACTAGGACATTATCTAAACTAAAATTAATCAGCAAGTTATTAGGTGTATCATTATTAAAACATCAAGTGGTGCCACTGGACATTTCTTTTTTTAACTTAATGGTAGTTGTGTCTTGAATTATTTCAAGAGATAATTTGGAAATCAAACTTTTTTTTTTGATAAAAGCAGCTAAGTGGGGAAATAAAGGAATAAGCCCTAAGGTGATACATCATTTTGGCTGGATTTGCATATTATCTTAGTGACAGTCTGAAATTACATAATCACTTAATGAATATTATTTTTGTCTACCAACTCAGATAAAATCTGCTAATTTACTACCTACAAATTGTCCATGGCTCATCAATGACTTCAAGATAAAGCCAAACACTCATGAATACAGAGTATGCTTAAAGACCAAACTGTACAACTTCAGGGCCTCCCTGGTGGTGCAGAGGTTGAGTGCTGCGCTGTGGAGCTGTCGACAGCTCGCGATGCGAGTTCGACACCCAGCCAGGGAGACTCCCACATGGTGCGGCAGACCTCTCCTGCCTCGCCTGCTGCTCCCCTCTGCAGTGTATTTCTGATCTGCCTGTTCTGCTCCCCGCTCTGTCTCTGGTGAACCCTCTCGCCGCCCCACGCCTCTGGCCTGTACCCCAGCTTGTATGTATAAATAAATAAATACTAAAAAAAAAAACAAAAAACTTCAGTCCCATCCTTCCATCCCTTCTCTTTCTCATATCTTCTTCCTCCCCCCCCCCCCATCCATACTCGAACATATCTTTACCCCTGTGGGTTCTGTTGCCACCTGCAACTTCTCTCCTTCTGCTTGGTGGATTTACCAGTCATACTTCTTTCCCAACATCAAGTAGCTGGGTAGCCTCTCAGGACTTGACTAAGTAACCCTAAAATGTTTTATGTTTTCTGGGTTTTTCAGATGAAGAGATGATGCTTCATTTATCTCCATATCCCCCTCTTTATCTGTCACTTACCCCATTGTCTGGTAGGTGTTCAAAAATAGGATATTCTAGTTCTTTATGGAATTTTTCAAAAAATTAATAAGTGAATAGTATAATAATCCATCTGTAGATTGGTATTAATCAATAATGAAGCGCCATTTATTTTTGTTCATTTTTACCTTAAATTCAGTGGTAGAATTTTATTATAATTATTTTAGTAAATTATCTGATCTCATATAATTTTATATATTAAATATTATGTATATGCCCATCTGTCTGTATACCCACACATACATTTGTCTGGGTAAAGAGTGATATCCTAGTGATATTCAGGGAACTCTCAGATACACTGAGAAGTATTATTGACCACAGAAAATTAAATTGTGACCTGAATTCATAGCTCTCCAGGAGTTTGGAATCTCTTTGGGGAAGATGACACATGAAACAAAAAGTAATACAGAATGTATGGCTACACACAGTTGAGTTAAAATGATGAGCATAAAATAATTTATATAAGAATTCTGAGTAGTATATTGAGATGATTAAAGAAATACTGTGGGAGGAGGTAGGATTTGAATGCCATTTAAAAGATGAACTGGAGAGGAGACTCTCCAAGAGAATGGGAGTGCAGAGCAGAGGTACAGGGTCTAAGGAATATTTCCTGGGTTCCTCCTCACTCCGCCTTCTCTTCAGACTCTCTGATTTGCCTGCTGCTATGCACAGGGTCACACTAACCCAGTTCTGGGAAAGTGTTCGGTAGGAAATGTGTAAGGAGTTTCCTGGCCGTAACAGGAGATTGGTTTGGTATCAAATTGCTTTGTCGCTTGGGCCTCTCATCTGTTTCCTTGTCCTCTCACCAACCCCTGTGCTAGTTAAAGTGGACCTCCTGATTCCTGACTTGTTGACCTTCTGACCATCCCCAGACTTTTGCTTTGGGAGTCTCATCTGCCTGCTTCATTACTTTTCTACCTTTAGTCTCGAATGCCTGTGACCTATATATTCTAATTTCTCTCTGGCTAAAGTTCCTGTCTGGCTATTTTTACCTAGACCCTCTTGTTAACCTGACTGGCTTGCCATCTAGCTAGTTGCTGACCTCTTGTTACAGCTGACTAATTATGTGGTTGCATAGACTATATTTCTAATCAGAGACTGTTGTAGTCTCTGTTTTTTGCCCAGTTTGTTCTTTTACCATAACAACCAACTTACTTGCTGTGAAGGATTCATTTGTGGGAATATGAAAAATATTTGTGGGAATACTAAAAACAGTGAGATAAAGCTGGTTTGTGAGAGGATTTTCAAAACAAAATTGAAGCCCATGTCAGTGGTCTTCAAAGTGGGAAGTTTGCACTTCTGAAGTATGCAAGATGATCCAATGGAATGTGAAAGGAAATTATTTTAATCACTATTTTAATATATCTTTATCTTTAAATTTTTTCCTAAATAAATCTGATTGAAAATGTTTGGAAACCACAGGTACTTCCAGTGGAGGGTAATTTAAACCTGGGAGAATCAAAATAAATTTAGACTTTTCAGAAGTTTATTTTGAAGAGGCTTGGATAGGGAATACCATTTATTGAGTGACTAAGTTCTTGTTTTAAATCATAACCCAAATTAATATTTTAGGAAAGATTTAAGAATGTTGGAAAATTAAATTGTGTATCATTTTCCTGATTACTGAGTATAGGTTTATGTGAAGTATTATTTAAGCTGTTGAAGAGGGATGGATAAAATAGATTCATATAATTTTCACTATTTTATTTTTGTATCTCATAGCAAGGAACTGAGTGCTAAGTGAAAATTTAAGTATTTATAGAAATTTATTCTTAGAGACTTTCAGAAATATTGCTTCTTACCGATGTGGTACATGAAACTAAGTATTTTTTTACAAGGGCGATAGTAAGGTCTTTTGTCAGTGTTCTTACCTACCCTTATTACAATTTTGGCAGATATTTCAACATTAATAGCCTTAACCCTCTCTGAGACAGATTTATATTAAGAAAATTGTGGCCCTATTTTATATGATCATAAAAAATGGATTTCTAATTAATGTGTTTTCTGTCTGCTCTACAAATAAACCTAGTAAAGAAGTTATAATAGAGAGTCCTACATCTTAAACACATTGTTGGGTTTACCAAGGAAAGTAATTATGGCTATACAATATGTATAGCTCTATTTTTAAGTCAAGTTCTTCAGGAAATGGGGGTGGACAGCATAATACGGTTTCTATTTTTAACTTAGGTCGGTTCTTTCATGCACTCACAGCATTGTGACCCTTCCAGACAGACAACTAGGCAAGTAGCTTTTGAACTCTTCTGTATTTTTGTAAACATTAGGGAGCACCTGTTTATCTCTTGATCCAAACATTTCCATCCAGGGCTTACATGTTGAATCATTGGTCAAGTTCCCTTTGCTTATTCAGATTCAGATTTATTAAAAGGGATGATTTGGATTCATTCCCTTAATATTTCCATTGAAACTAGAAAATTGGTCTACTTTCTTGTTTCACATAGTAGTGTACCTAGTGGGAATTAGAAACAACATCGTAGGCATTTTTCCCTTGTCCCCTTAGCAAGTTAATTAAAATGGGAACTGTCCCAAGTCTCACAGAAAGTGGCTCCCTGTTGCACAGGTTGAGGACACACTATGTACATAAAACAACTCACAAAGTCTCTTGATGAGCAGCCCATAATGCTCTGCTGAGTCTGTGCAGTGCCAGGCAGTACAACTATCTGCTTCAAATCTTGACTCTGTCCGTTCCAAGACACCCTATGTGGGCAGATGACTAATGAGCCAGTCTTAGCAAGTTATTATAAGCATAAAATGCAAAAAATAAATAAATAAAAATAAAAATTCCCTAAGAAGGTACCTGATACTTGGAATTGCTTCTTAAGTAAAAAGTTACTGCTGTCATTCTGATTATAGAGAGAACCTTGTAGATGAGACAGAGGTGTTTAAGGAAATAATTAGCTTTTCAGATCAAGAGGATGAAGCTGAAAGTCAATTGTAGTGCTGATACCAGGTCCACCTTTAAAGAGATAGCTGTCAAGCAGGACTTGAGTTAACTTGAAATGCTAGCAACCTTTATGAATGACAGTATCAGACAGTTCTCTTGACCCTCTTCTGGAATCACCTCTTGCTCAAAATTAAGTCCAGTTCTCAAGACTGTATTATCCACAGTTATTTCTATGTAGTAGAAATGTGGTACTTTGATGTTTTGGTTTAATAGATACAATTTCCTTAACTCTCCAGGTTTATACTGAACAAAAAGACTAGAACAAACATAATAGGTCTTGGAAAGCTACTTTTTAGATTAAATTGGGGAAAATTGTTCAAAATTAAATCTTAAAATTGAAAGGGCAACATTCTAGATTTGGTAAAGATGATTAGAATATTCACTCATATTCATAGAAATGCATATTAATGGTTTATTCATCAGTTAGTATTTAATGTCTTATACATACATAAGTATATAATCTTATTTAATTCTTACTACTAACCTCTAAGGTAGTACTTACTGCTATTTTACAGATGAAGACATTGAAGCATAAAGAATTTACTTTTTCTGAGGTCAAACATGTATCAAACTCATAGGTCCATCCCAGAGCCCAGGCCTGAACCTCTCTGTCTTGTCACCTCTTATAACCCCATTGTGTGTTAATAAAATACACAGTTATTTCTGACGTTAAAAAGCTCACTGTATAAATGATGTGTCATACTTAACCAGAGGATTGCATTTTTGTCAGGGTGATTTGAACAACAGACAAATTATATGCATCGGGCCTCCCTGGTGGCACGGCTTTTAGGCGCTGGGCTGTGGAGCTGTCTGCAGAGGCGACTGGAGTTCTGCGCCCGACCAGGGAGATTACCACATGGCGCAGCAGACCTCTCCTGCCTCCCCCGCTGCTCCTGTCAGCAGTGCATTTCCCTCGATCTGCCTGTGCTGCTCCCCACTCTGTCTCTGGTGAACCGTCTGCCGCCCCATGCCTCTGACCTGTACCCCAGCTTGTATGCATAAATAAATCTTAAAAAAAAAAGTGAAAAATGCAAAACAAAAAAAAAAAACAAATTATATGCATCACAGTCTTCAGAAACGAATGAACAATCACTTATTATGGAGGACGGGGGAGAAACAGTACTGTGCATTTTTCCAGGTCCAACTTTGGAATGGATGTGTCATCCCTGACAGTGGCAGTAATTACACCAATCAGAGGATCAGCACTTTTATGAATTGGCCCAAAGTATAAGCCTGAATTTCTAGACTTTTTACTACAGCCCTCCTGTTATTCCAATATCTACCAGTCTTAGTAAGAATTCTTACTTTTATGATTTGGTAGACATTTTTTAGCCAATTAAGTCTAATAGAAGTTTTATTTCCGAAAGTGGTGGAATAAAAATGATTTGGGATTTAATATTGATAGACATAGAAGATTTGTAAAATGCCTTTAGTAGTTTTAAGAGCATAATAAAATTTTAATTAATATCTTCAAGATTTTTTTTATTTCAGGAAATTTAAATATGCTGCAGAAAACCCCATTCACAGTTTTTCATCTTTGTGCCTTAGAAGCCCCATTGATCAGAATTCATGCATCTCTTCCTGTTGCAGAGTAGTTTTCTAAATATAATCACAAAGGATGAGCTTCCTTTCTACTGACTCTCATTCTGAAATGTGTTCATGTGAGTGTCAACAGGGAAACCAACCCAACCAAAAGGCACTTTGGAGATGCATGTGGGCATTTTATTTGAAATAATTGTAATTGACCATTTATAGACACAAAATATTTTTGTCCTGCTTCATCATCACAAATTTTTGCAGGTGAATCTCATGCTATAGCATTTGGTCATCATGGCACGAATTTTAAAGATTTAATAAGAACTCTTTGAGCCTGGTTATTTTGACAATGAAAATCTAATCCTTTGTTCATTGTGTAACACAGCAGGTGGGGCTATTATAATAGATCCAGGTTTAACCAAATAATAACAGTAACTAACTGAACTAACTTAATTGTTGCTTTACTCAATGCCAGTCACTATGCTAAATGGTTTCATGGAAACAATTTTATTTCCTATCCTTTGAGTGAGCTAGTTTTATTGTCTCTACTTAAAAATGGACAAAAATGAGAGAAAGAGCTTCGTTTGTCTAAGACCACATAATTATTCAGTGGAGAAAAACTGCTTGCTGATTATTCCAGATCAAAGAATTTTTATGTTATATATATTTTTTCCTTTTTTCCCTACCATCATCCCTTCTATCCTCTTGTCCTTTTTTCTCCCCCTTCCTCAGAACCTCTGAGCCCTCAGGATGTTTATTGATGCCAAATGGTTTTTGAAAATGTTTTTACATCATTGAATTATCTCCTATGTAAATATCCAGTATTTGGTTTTTTTGTTCTGACTTACCTTGCTCTACACACTTTCAAATTCCCTCTATTCTGTTGAAAATGCCTGTACTTCATCCTTTTTATGGGTGTATAATATTCCCTGGTGTGGATATACTATACTTTCTTGCTCCAGCTGTCTGTTGAAGGACATAGGCTACTTCTGTATCCTAGCTGTAAATAATGCTATTGTGAACATTGTGGAACATATGGGTTTTTATGTTGATGTTTCATATTTGGATATATGTCCAGGTTTTATATTTAATGAAGCATACCTACGCAAGTGTATTACTTAAATTGCGTAGGTAAAAACTTTGTGGATACAATTATTTTATCTAATAATTAACATTTAATAAGAGATATTTCTCAATTTTTCACATACCAGCAACTTTCCATTAATTTTATAGGTCAAATAGTTAATAATCCTTAAACAAGACCTTTAAATCTACAGGTTAAATTTATGAGCAGTAAAAACAAAAGCAACCTGTTTTTCAAGAAATTTTATCTAATTAACAGTTGTCATGTGATCACAGTGGAATCTAATTACCTTCAAGATCTCTTAAGAGAATGATTCTCTATTAACTACTGGAACATTTATGAACAAAGAGATTTGTAGTACCTGCCTATGTGCCCTCCCTGTGATAGGTGTTCTTTCTTTCTTTTTTTAACTTTGAGAAATTTAAATTTCATAAAATTACAGAGTAGAACACATATTTCCTCAGCAAATAATTTTTATTACTGTTATATTTTCTTCTAATTGTTTTCTAAGAATATATTGCAAGCATCGTTAAAATTTTGAAGTATCCATTGTTATTACTTTGTGGTAGTTGTTACCTGGAAATGCTAATTTATCAAGACAACATGTTTAAAGTAGTCTTGGAAAAGATAACACATCCAGATGTAATTTAGAATAATTTATTTCTAATCATCATTTGTCATGTGGTATTCAGTGCCATTTTAAAGCAGCAATTTAGGGGCCTCCCTGGTGGTGCAAGGGGTTAAGTCTCAGCACTATGAAGCTATGGGCTGCAGCACAAGTTCAACTCCCAGGCAGAAAGCTAACCTGCACTGCACAGTAGACTTCTCCTGCCTCACCCGCTGTTCCCCTCAGCAGTATATTTCAGTCAGTCCACCTTCTGCTCCCCACTCTGTCTCTGGTGAATCCGCTCTCACACCCTCCACCACACACACCTCAGGCCTATACCCCAGCTCTTGTATGCATAATTAAATATTTTTTTAAAAGCAGCATATTAAAAATTAAAAATATTCAATATTCTAGTTTACACGGACCCTGATGTTGAAGTAATTATTTTAAATTTGTTGCGTGGAATGAATATGGAGTTTGACTTAAGAATTCAGGAGTTGTTTAGTTCCCTGACTTCAGTATTACTTATTAATCTTTGTGGCCTTTGGTCAGAAATCTGGGAAAGAGCCACATGAACTGTGCATGATGCAGTTCGTGACCTTGTTTGTTTGTTTTTCCATTGTGTCTAAAGGCTAAACTCTTTTAGGAAAGCAAAAATCCTCTGCAAAAATGAACGTTGACTGTGACATTGGTAGAAAAGGGGGTGGGAACAAAGTGAAAAATACACTTGGAGTTCTAAAATTAGCCACTGTTATCAATACATTGCCCAAGGGGGGTTGTTGGGGTTTGTGGTTGGGAGGACCTTCCCCAGCTCCACTGGGATCTGGGAGGAGGAGCCCAGTCTCCTGATCACAGGCTTTGCCCTTTGCAGTGTGCTGTGTAGGCGCACTTTATCCTCAGACAGAACAAGTACCAAAATTAACTACAAAAGAACAGATTGGTTGATTTTACCCATCAACATACATAATGAATAGTTCAGCATTTGCTAAGTCATATTTGTAAATATTTAAACTCTAATGACAAGGTTTCTGGTCATGCTTAGTAGCATTATTTGCTTAATGTATTTTTTTATCCTCTTGTATTTTTTTTATCCTCTTCGGTTTGAGGTAACAGGCTGTGATTTAGATGAATATGGGCAGTCAGAGTCGCTTGTCCTTTTTTCAGCTTTTCCAGGGAGTGTTCACTGGATGTGAATTAGCACCAGACTTGGGGAGTTATAGAGAGGCGGAAGGTATATTTGGATACAGGATGCCTTTGGTCTCCCACTGAGTTTCTAGCGTTACCACTTTAATGTAGTTTTAAGGGATTACTTCTGGAATCCATTTCCACATAGTTAATTGAAAATAAGGACTAAGATTAAAAAGGAAATGGCAATTTCTAAAAAAACGTGAATTTAAGTTTTTGCATTTAATTTGAAATGGCACCTTAGTAACTACATGACTTGATAAGGTTTTAAAATATCGAGATATTTTGAAATTGGTAACATCATTACACTAAATGAAATCTAAAGGAAATAAAAATTTTCAACAATCCTACCACCAATATTACAATGGATCAGGCTGCTTTTGTGATGGAGCCTAAGCATTTGAATTTTCTAGAAGCCCTGTAAGTGATCTCATGCAGACCCTGATGAAAAACCAATACTTTATTTAGATTCAGCCATATTGTACATATTATTTTGTGTTCTATTTATACATTCTATTTTATTTAACGTATGGCAGATATTTTCAATGCTTCGTCATAGTCTTCAGATTATTTTCTTAGTGTTCAAACATCTGTGTATCATAATTTATTAAATCATTCTTATAATGTTGACTGTTTCATTTGTAAGCCAGTAGAAAACAATGGTGGAGTATTGTTTGATTTCCGCGGGATCCTTTCTAGAGCAAATCAAAGAGATGAATAAACCTTGTTGCTCATAGTTGCCACATTGCTTTCATAAGGGATGTAGCAATCACAATACTCAATAGTGAGTGCTTATTTCCCCACAAGTTTCCTGGAATTGGGAATTACCTTATTGAATACATTTTAAATCTTCATTATTTTCACGGCTCTAAAAATGAGTAAGGGGGGAAGGGAATGCTGCAAATAGCAACTACATTTATTAATAAAAACATGGACAATTTCCTGGAAGTAGGGGAAGTATGTAAATAGTGCTGCTATTTTCATAATCATATAGTTACAGGTATCTTATTTTAATTTAAAAGTAACCTTCTAATTCATAACCATCAAGGATTTTTAAATTACCTACAGCAACCAGAAATGGATAAAAGTTAACTACTATGACTTATGCCAACCATGTGTTAGAGTTGGAATATTCAAATAAGCAAATAAGACTGTGAGGAAACAAAACAAAATAAGCAGGAGTAACCACTTTAACATTCTTAAGATTATATCAAACTTTGAATCTGAAAATCTCCTGAAGAAATGAGTTTCAAACCTGTTCATCTTTCTAATGGGGAGACTAGATGCCTTTTCCTAAACTAACCAGTGTTTCACTTTGTGTTGTTTACCACTCCTTGGATATAGAAAGCATGCTTCTAGGCAGAAAGTAGGTTATTGTCTAAAAATTACCTAAAATTCATAATTTCAGAGAATAGCTCTGGATTTTTGAATTAAACTACTACTCTACCACATTCATTATCATCATTTTTATAGAAAGAGCATTATTTAGCGAAGTGCTTCTTTGCGAAGTACTTTATCTTATTTTATTGGAGATTTATCATACATCTTAGGGAGATGTATTAGATGTATAATTCACTATACCATTTTCAGATGAGGAAACTGAATGTGGAGGGAGTAAACACCAAATTCAAGTTTATACAGTCAAATAGAGCAAAAGTTGGAATTTGACTGAGGAATATCAGATCCCAGAGTCTATACTTTCAACTCTGCAACTGAACACATAAGAAGACTTTGTAAGGCTGTGTGGCTGTCACAGATGCTGTGGTTTAGATGCTGGATCAGCCCAACCTAATGGTCATGAAAGGTGCTAGTTCTTGTTGAAAGTAGGCCTTGAGGTTTGGGAAAGTTCTGATTCTAATGATTCTCCAGAAGCTTCTTTTGACTTTCAAGAAGCTGGAGTGACTTGACAGACCACATTTACTTTTCTACATGAAAACCCAGATCCAGAGAGAAATGATTTGAACATCTGTTTCCTAGAGTACAATCCTCTCTTATTTGCATTCACATCACTAGGTTTTAATCTTCAGGCTATTTTCGGTTATTTTATCTCTTGCATCTTTCACATCCATGAGTCTTCAAGTTCAGCTTAGAGCTGAGTACAAAGATTAGTGGAAAGACTGTAGATTTTAAATGTAGCCATATCCAAATTGAAGAACCATCCCCACTGCCCACTATTTTTGTAACTTTGAACAGCTGATTTACTTTAATGTCTCTCTGCTTTGTTGTTGTTGTTTTTGTCTTTAAAGTGTATAAAACAAGAAGTTTGTGTGATTGTTATGAGATTAAACAAGATAGCTCTTTGTATATTTTTTTATATAGTGTCTGACACAGGTAGGCTCTTATCTCTGGTATTTTTCATTCCATAATGATTTTTTAAACCACTTTCTTCTACATTTCCATTTCTAACATTGCTACACCCAAACTTGTATCTCGGCAACTCTTAGTAGAACACAGAACACCAGCCACAAGAATTTTCTCAAATTATCCTTAAAATATGTCTCTACTCAGTTGAGGAATTCGCTGTTCATAAACCCAAGGGTCTAATCAATCTGCACACCAGAGAATTCTTCCTAGTGCATCTTTCTCTGATAGGATTCCCTAATTCTAGTCCTTTTTATCAGCCTTCAGAATCTGGGCTTGTTTCTCAACCTTGCCATAACTACATATTGTTGCATTCCATTAATTTCTGTAAATCAGTGTATCCTATGATCACTATTCTGTGCTATAAGTTTTTGCAAAAGTTTGTTGTCTTTGATCTTTTGAAAATAAGTAACATTTATTTTAAAGGAGATCCTTAAGACTTAACCAATACTATCTAGTTCTCAGTTTCTATTGGTGCTTATCCTATCCATACTGATGGTTTTATAGACTTCAATATTGTCACCACTTAGACTCCTGAGTCCTAAGGACTGATTTTGGCAGGCAGTAACTGCAGCATTTTATTTGATTGATTTCAGCCATTATTACAAACCAACTTTGTACAAGTATAAAAGTAAGGATTTTTCTTTGTGGGTGGAAACCAGCATACAGACCTGGGCACCAGCATTTTCACTATAGCAGCTTAGAATTTTGAGGTGCAACTTTCAAAATTTCATTTTCTTATAAAGCTACCAGAAATCTCACAGAGTTTGGGTTAAGTTTCTATAAAGACCTTTTTGTTTTAATTTGCCTACTGAAGATGGGTCCTTATTTTCTAATCATACATAAAACATTGTGAACTTTCCCACTATCCCACGTATCTTTTTCTACTGTATAATATTTTACAGCTACTAATAGCATCCTTTCTGTCACTCATATTTAGAATGACAGAATCATTAAGGACCATAGAATTAATCTGATACAGTCATTTCCTTTTTTTTCTTTTTACCAAAATCTACACTCTGGTTTGTATTTTGTGTTTTATCTACTTCTCAACAGTATCTTTCTATTTTCAAACATTAAAGTAGAGAGTCTTGCAAATCATAATTGCAGTTTATTCTAATGACTAGAGAAATGATGTATAGATGTGATTGTAGATTCAAAACGAAGATGATAATGTTGGGTAGTATAATTGATACATATACAGGTAAGTTAATAAAAATCAAGTAAGCAGTTCATACCCTTTACTGCGACCTTGTAGTGATTGTTATTTTAAAGGAGAGGGAACACAGCTGAAGCTTGGAACTCTAAAGTTCTACCTCAAAGTAGCTGCATTCCTTGATAAAATTTTTGTAGTTATTTAATTATTTGTGATACATTACAAATGTGATACATTTGGAGTTTAGTTCTCTAAATTAAAAGAAATACAGATAAAGTTTGAGATAGCATCACTATTATAATAGGAAAAATATTTTGAAAAGGGGTCATTTTGCAAATCTCTTTTAAAAATAGTTTGTTGGCTTCTTGAATAAAAGTGATCTTTTTCTCCTTTCAGAGTCAATTTTTACTTTCTATTATTATAACTTCAGCTACCCTCTAGAATTTATATAATTCTATCAATATTAAGATCAGCTTTTAATGTGCTAATGGGAATGAACATTTTATGGTTTATTCCAGTAATGAACTAAATTAATCAAGAGATGTGCTTTATTAGATGAATTAATAGAAGACATATCTCATTAGTATTTTTCCTCTAATTGCAAAAAACGTAATTTATTTTTTCTCATTCTAAAGTGATTATACAATTTCCTATAAAGTGATTAGCTCAACAGAAAGAGCATAGTTAATGTTTAAACATGTAAACATGGAGTTTTACTCCTTTAATTTGTATGAATCTAACCTATGTTAAAGTTACTAAAATTCCCCTGATAAATGTCATCAACAAACCGCTAATTGCCAAATCCACTTGTTTTTTCACTTCTTATCTTCCTCTGATTTTGTTAACCATATCCTGCTTTGTGAAACTCTTTTTACAACATTTTAATTAGTTTTAAGATTAGTTTTAAGATTTTTATTATGAACATATATTAAAAATGTGAGCATTCATGTGCCCCGTCCCACTTTAATAAATGAAACATTTACACAGTTCCAATTCCCTGTGTGTTCCTCCCTGATTAGAATGTATTCTTTACCCAAGCAGAGGTGTAATGACTATCAGAAATTGGTTATTTACCATACTCATGCACTTTCATACTTTATATATGGATATTCCTATATAGTATGTCATATTTTTGTATTTTAAACGTTTATATAAATAAGGTCATAGTCTGTGGATGTTGTTTAGTATTTTTTCTGACATTGTTTTATGAGAGTTGTCCTCTTTTCTGCTTTTTTGTTTGTTTGCTTTTTAAATTTCTGTGACACTGTTCTCTATTGGCTCTCTTGAGTACTAACCCAACTCCCTGTTCATCTACTTTGGTGGACCATACTCTTCCATTGGTTTATTTCCCAGGGCTCTATCACTGACAGTCTTCTCTTTGTATGGCACAGCCTGCTCTTAACCATCTCTACTCCACATGATTTCTACAAGCTTTTATATTTTCCTCATCTTTGGGCCTATTTGTCTAAAAACCTGCTAGATATCTGTTAAGCCATTTTGCAAGCCCTATAAACTTTCTTTCTCAAAAAGTAAATATTATCTTCTCCCTGGGCCCACAAATTCTTCTTTTCTTTAATTTGAGTAGAGTACACCATCAACTCTGAGGTCCTTGTTGTTAAATTTAGTCACTATGTAATCCCTGTTGTTCTTACTCTTCTCAGCTATTTAAGTCACTAAGTCCTCTAGGGGCTGAAAGTCAAAACTAAGCTGCTGAACAAGCACACATAATACACATACACATAATAAGTAAGCGCTAAGCCTGTGAAATTGTGTCTCATTTTGCTTTTGCTCACTCCGAGGTGAGCTCCAACATCATTGGTCAGGTGTACTCAATGCTGCCCTTTGAAGACTCAGACCACAGCAGCTCTTCCATTTTCAGCATATTGACATCCAAGGTCACTGTTCCAAGGTCACTGTTCCAATCTGTGGGAAAGGCGACCAGGGTCCAGGGTCCAAAATTATAGGGTCTTTAGGTGGGCAGCCTCCTGCAGGTCATAACTCTATAGCATGAAGAACAGGAGGATGGATTTGAATGGGTAGTCCCATATCTTGGCCACACCTAGCTTTGGAAATAATCTGTTTGGCACTTCCCTTCTTCACCTCATTTATATGTCACTCTGTGGTCCAGGGATTCAACATCTCTTGCTTAGACTATTTCAAATAACCTTTTGTCTGATTACAATTGTTTTTTCCAGTCCATTCCTCAAGCTGTCAAAATTATCTTCCTAAAATATCGGTGTTCTGTTATTACCCTTCACCCCCCCCCCCAAAAAAAAAGGAAAAGAAAAAGTCCAATATCCTCCTAGGTTCTGTAAAGTGTTTATGGAATAAACTCCATGACATGTGACAGATGTATGGGATAGTCACAACCTGCCACGCCACCAGTTTACTTATTTTGTCTTGCCTCCTGACACTCTTTCCTCATCATCCATATGTGAATACTTTCGTTAGCTCACTGTCACTTAACTGAGTCATTTATTTTCATAGCTCCTTCTTTACTTTTGAAGTTTCCTGTGCCTAGAGCTCTTTCTGTCTTTTGCCTGTACAGTTGTCACCTCCTATCAGTGACTTTCCTGGAAAACCTCCCACTGAAGCAGAGTTCATTGCTCCTTTCCTTGTGTTGCCAAATATTTAAACCTTTACCATTTAGAATATGGCTTGCAGATCAACAGCAGCAGTTGGAAACTTGTTAGAAATGCAGTATATTGGATCCACCCTGACCTACTAAATCAGCATCTGCATTTGTAACTAGCCTGTGGTCTGACACAGCTGGTGTTCAGGCTTTAGAAAGTGTGTGTGTGTGTGTGTGTGTGTGTGTGTGTGTGTAGAATGAATCCACAAACATACAATTAAAATTGACAAACCATTTTCTCAAAAGAAATATTTTAATAATTGCCCATTCCTGCCTCTTTTTTAGTTTATAATTAGGAATTTTTACCTATATGGTGGATATAAATGAAATAACAATCTCTGTACAATCTCCCTATATTTGAAAGTCCTTTGCCATATATTGACTCAGAAAAATCGTTAGCAGTTTGTCACTGGTGTAAATTTGGACACCTGAAATCTCAAAACTTGATTAAAATAAGTCATAAAGTAAGTTACTGTAGAAGCAGAGGTACAAGGTTGGAACAGCAAAGAGAACCATGAACAACTCTCTAGCTTTATGTTTTTACTTTACTCACCTTATTTTCCTCCCCCACATTAATTGTTACAAATTTTCCACTTGCTAGAAAGGATTTCTCAAGCTTTACCGGACAGTTAATTTTCCTCCTGCATCAATCCCTGTGGAATCATTTTAGCAGGTGAGAGAATTCAAGGAAGTGGTGACTTGTTAGGAAATGAGCTTTCAGACTATTAATTTTTTTTGTTGTTGTTAGTTGTATGATTTCCCAAATACCCCATTTCATTTTCATTTAACAGGTATTTTTCCATCTCCTCTTACTACATTGAGTAAGTCTACCCACTAGGAGGCACTCTTTCCAAACTCACTTTTTCAGAACTCTAAAAACATTTCCCCAGTAAATCCTGTATACCTTTATTCATCTTTTTTTCCTGTTTTTGTTTCTAAGGTAAGTTTTTTGCACTCAGTCTTCTGTTTGCTAGTGTAGATGGGCTTTGTCATTGTCAAAAATAAAACATTTTGCAATGTTTTGTTTGGTAACTGCTTTTCTAGGTACTGCTTGGTGGATATAGATATTTAATTTGTTAGAAAAACACAATTTCATATCAAATGTTCATTAAAAATTATAATACCTTTAAAATAATGACTTTTTCCCATATTTTTTTGTTTGTTTAGGTAAAAGCAGATAGACTACTAATTATATGTCACTTGTGAACAACTAAGCATATTTCATCACAATAGAATGAAATGGAACAAAAAGTAAATGGTTATACCTGTTAGGAAGAGCTTTCAGATTTAAAAAAATCATCAAAGACTATAGGATTTGTGAGGTATATACACATTCATGCATACAGATGGGAATAACCAGATTGTAGAGAACATTTTTTTAGTGGCACAGGGAAATCATTCTCATTATTGCCAGCCACACACTGATATAATATTGATACATATAAAATTAAACTAGAATTATTAGTAATGGCAGGTATAACCACTCTGCATGTTGGAGGTTGTGATTTATATAGCTATCATTATTTTAAGATAGTTTCAAATTTCTGTTATCAGATTATAAGTGAATATTTTAAATGCTCTTCAAATTGGAATTAGTGGGTTCACTTGAAAAAGCATGCTTTTCAAATTTGCTGTGTCATAGATCCCTAGCTTCTTGATTCATTCATTTATTGAGTGGATTCTATATACCAGGTCCTGTTCCTGTTTTCCAGGAAATGGGAAAGAAAGCCATATGTATAATAGGGGAGAACATTCCAGATAAAAGGAAAAGGAAAAGGTCATTCTTGAGGTTTATTCTAGGGATAGAATAAGAGCTAGATATGGAATCTGGAGAGAAAGGTAGCAGAGTAAGTGAGAGAGAGGTGAGAGGGCATGGCAGGATTTTTCTGCAGAAGAGATGGGACGTCATTGGCCGGATTTTTGCAGAATAGGATGGTCTGACTTAAATTTTCGGGGTTAACTTTTCAGATCAATCTAATGTCTGAAGTGAATCTATATTGTATGGGACTATGGTAGAAGTAAGAAAACCGGTTTAAGTCATTTTACAATTGTCTGTAGACAAGAGATGGACTTGAGGAAATTCCTTAACACTGTGAGGCTGTTTGCTCATGTTATATGGAGATAATGAGACATTATCTCAACTTGCATCAACTTGTTTTGAGGATTAAGTGACAGAATATGCTGAGTCCATTTGGCCAAGGCTTTGTGGAGCTGATTCATTCAGAGCATTACCTTGAGAGTTACACACACACACACACACACACACACACTCTCTCTCTCTCTCTCTCTCTCTCTCTCTCTCTCTCTCTCTCTCTCTCTCTCACTTCACTCAAAGTTTACCTTTGAATATTGCCAAGAGTCCATTTACTTACTATCCTCCTAGTCTTCTGTCCTCTCTATCAGATGCAGTTTCCACACTAATTATCTTTCTCAACAAAATTATGAGAACATAACTCTGCCTGCACATCCCATCCAATTTGCAAACCTGTCATGGTTTCCTGTAACTTAGCTTGAAAGCAGAACTTTTGAATTTGGCATTAGCTTTCACAGTATTCAGCCTCATTGCCTACTAATGCCAGATTGCTTGCTATGTCCTGTAAATAAATGCCCTCCCTCAGATCCTCTTGTGTTTTATTGAGGTTCTGCCTGGAATACCTTCTTTACTTGTAGAGAGCATGAATCTCTAGGTGGACTAGAGGTGGACTCACCTATACAGAGGAACATAATTCTAGTTGGTCATAGCTCAATTGATCATTCTGTGGGCTGGTGGCAATTTACCCCTCAATTCTGGTCTTCCCTTTGCCTTTTCCTCTGGCTATAGATTTTTGGGGGACTCTACTAGTAAGTCACCGAGGTGAGCAGAAGGGGTAACCTTAGTCTGGTCCTCTGTGTGCATTTGCTCACTGACTGGCATCACCAAAGTGTCTACCATTCAGCTGCTCCAGATTTGGGCCAAAGGTACTCATTTATATTCCTTCAGAGTAGTGGTTTTACCTACAACTTTTCAATGGTGAATAGTTCTGGGGTTCTCTATCCCCCTACTAGACCCATTCCTAATTTATGTACCTGCTTGGCCCTGACTGGTAAAAGGCACCTGGGGATAGTAGCTATAACCTACATAGGCAAGATTGTTTTCTAATACAGAGAGGAGATGCTGATTATGTTCTTGAAATGTACGGAAATTCATAGTCTCTTTGCTCAACATTTTCAAAAAAATCCTAAAAATAGGAACATGGGATAATCTAATAGCTCTTTTGTTGTTGTTGTTTAGCTATGAATTCTGTGAACACCATAGAAATCAAACATTTACCATTATACTGCATCTATGGTATATATTTATCATAATTAGGAAGATATACTGAGTTTTTAAAGATCGATGTCCAAGTATCTGTTTCTCACAATGTGGCATGAAGGCCATCTCTATCACAATTACTAGTAATGCATTTTGAAAAGCAGTTATTCTTATTTCAGAATCTTTAAATTAGAATCTTTTATGATGAAATTGATAGTTTGCATTTATAATAAATTTCCAAAATGATTCCTGTGTAATCTAGATTTTATGAATCATTATGTTAAGTGGTAGAGAAAGACAATTGCCGTGTTCTTTCAAACAACCTTTTTCACTTCTGGGTAAAGATGTTTGGGTTATGGACCAATTCAGTTAATTATTACTGTATTACTAAACTTTCATTTGTATTTATTTTTATCAGTTGTGTTCTTTCTGTCTTTCTCTATTGGTATCTACTTTCAATTTGTATCTAAATCCATGTTCTATATCTATACTTACATGTTTGTTAATATAATTTTTTTGTATCTCAATAATATTTTAAGATGACTTATCAAATTCTCTTTTCATACCTAGTACAAAATTTGCTGACTTTTTTTTAAAGGTTCCTTTTTCTCCACATCTTTTTTTTAAAAAAAGATTTATTTATTTATGCATACAAGCTGGGGTGCAAGCCAGAGGCGTGGGGCGGCGAGAGGGTTCACCAGAGACAGTGGGGAGCGAACAGGCAGAGCGACGGAAATACACTGCTGAGGGGAGCAGCAGGCGAGGCAGGAGAGGTCTGCTGAGCCCTGTGGGAATCTTCCTGGCCAGGCGTCAAACTCGCGTCGCTGGCTGGTGCCGACAGCTCCACAGCACAGCGCTTAACTGCAGTGCCACCAGGGAGGCCCAAAATTTGTTGACTTTTTAATCTTACTTAGCTTTTGAATTAAATACCTGTTTTTATTTTTAGTTTTGTTTGGTAAGCAAAATTGAATCTATAAATTTACTTTTAAGTATCACTTTAACTGCTTTCCAGTAAATGAATCTCAAAAGAGATAGTATTTTATAAAAGATTTTCCCCTGAGTGCTTCTTTTAAAGTGTGTTCTCTGGGTAATATGATTCTGTTTCCTCAGGCAGAGTTCCTGCTTAATTCACCTTCCCTCGTCATTAGTTGTTTTAGTGAGTATCTATACATGCAAGGCACTGTTCAGTGTACAACATAAAAACAGATAAATCATCTAAAATCTCAACCATTTTGGATACTATATTTCACTTTATTGTTAGTAATATCTTTGGTCAGGCAGAGTTTTTATTACTAAACACTAGGTAAAGTATTAATCCTTGGATTGGTTATTATGTACAATATTGATTGGAGAAATACAGTTGGTGATTTTAGGGTTCACTTTTATTTTCTCTCAACCCAGGTACTCTATCTGGAGGAACTCACCAATATTCTTTATTCATAAGCCTGGATGCTAAAACAAAAACTTTCCATATTTGCACATGCTTGTTTCTCTCTATGTATATTTTCAACAGTAAATCTACTGTAGTAAAATGCTTTCAGGTATTCTAATGCTATAATTATGGACTTAAGCAAATTAATCCAGGAGATTGATAATGATTGATGATTGATTTGTTTACAAATTAGATGTGCCAGTTTTAGAAAATCACATTCAAATCTTCCATCTTAGAACCAAAGTTAAGCCAAGGCAATGAAAGAAAAGCATATTGTCAACTTAAGCCTGAGAATTACAATTTAAAACAACATAGTCAAATAGGAAGCCCATTTTTAATGAGGTACAAGATGTGGATTAGATATTCTCTCATTAATTAGGTAGTTGTATGGACAGTGACACTTAAAGCAGTTCTAGGGTATTAGTTTTCCTTGACTTGCTCATTTTGTTCTGATTTGCTACGGTGATTAATGAATGTCTGAGCAATGACGATTAGGTGAATTTGAGTTCATTATTTAAATACCAGGGTTTACCAGATTGAGCACTAAACTGAAGGTGAGAAAATGAGGATTTCTATCTGGGTTCACTGCTTACTTTCCATACAGTTTGCATTTCTTCTTACTTGGTGTAGGTATTGTAAATGACATGCTTCAAATAGTGTATCAAGTACTATGAAAGTATATGTTGAGGAAACAAAAATGATAATAATTTAGAGGGGAAAATCTCTCTTGTTCACCTCTGAAAAATATTTAGAATTTAGAAACAAATTTTCAGTGGAAATTTAGATAGTGTGCTCTGCAGATAGGGAATAGCATTTCCTTTCACTTGACTTAAAATTAAAAAAATCATGATAACTCACATTTGAATAGTGATTTCTAAGTTTTAAGCACCTTCTCATTCTAACTTCATATCACCCTCACAAAAGCCACATAAGTTAAAGCATGTCCATGTAGCCTCACAAAAAGCAGAGAATCATCTTTTCTCAGAGAACCAAAGGCAGATGGAACACATTTATCTTATGCTTCAACACTGTCGAGGTGTTCCCCACACAGGTAGGAGATCCTGTCTTTTCACCTCACCTGACCTCACTGGGCAGTTTGAAAGTAACACATTTCCCAAGCAAGTAACTTGGTATGCTTGTTTTTCTTGGACCTACCAAATCCCATTGTTGACTTGTTTTCTCCTTAAAAACTGTTCCCATAAATAGCTTCTAGCATTTTTTTGTAAACAACGTAACAGTAAAGGAACTGCAATTATTTTAGGGAAGGGATTGAAATAGGCTAAGAACCAACCACCCCATTCTGCTCTTAATGTCTTTTAAGGACTTGGATGTCAGGCTGATTCTGTCTTATCCAACATAAAAGTTGTCTTTATTTTGTGACATCTATGAGCATAATCAGTTTCAAACTATTCTAAAAGGGGAAAATATATGATTTTTGTCATTTTCTAGCTTTCTCTAAAAGATAATTCAAAAGGCAGCAAGTAGTTGGCACATCATGGAATTTGTAAGACCTCCATGATTTTGATGATATTACTTCTTATTCCAAGTAAACATGGAATAAGCACCATTACTTGTTAACGGGATGATACACAGATAAATTAGCCATGTTTCAGTATAATATTTATTTAATTATAACCATATACATTGGGACAAGCTGAACTGTTATGTCATGTCTATGCCCACAGTAAATTTGCCTCTGAGAGAAAATTCCTAAAATAGAGGCATGTCAAGAGGTAGAAGGCAGGCTTCAGGATGTAGCCAACATAGATATTGGGTCGTAGACTTAACCTCTGAAGTGAGGTCACAAAGTGAAAGGCCGTCAGTAGCCAGTCACACCATTGGTATACAAATGAAGACAAGTGTAAGGCATTGGGTAATGGGGGTACAAGGAGTACATGCCCTACCTAAGGGCATTCACATTTAAATTATCACAACACTGTAGTAGCCAAACACATGTGCAGACAGAAGTTCATTTCCAGAATGTTAATCCTCTTGTGAAGGTCAAGTTCAGTTCGCTAAGCTCATTTAGTTTGGTAGATCCCATTAGATGTGTCAAGTGTATTTAGCATGTAAAGGGTTTTAGAAAGCCTTCACTAAAAGAGTCAGCTACCTTATCACATTACCCTCGTGTTTTCTCTGTTCCTCTTCTTCTCTCACCCTCCCTCCTCTCCTCTCTCCCCTCCTAATACTCACAATCACACTCACACATACTTACTCACCCACAGGGCTAGAAATGCAGAAATCTGAGGCTGAAACTCTGCTTATAACGTGTTGGCATATTAGTCCACAATGCAAGAAGAGAAATTACAGTTTAAATGGAGTGGTAGCTTTTTGGTGTGACTAAATGTTAAATTTCTTATCAGAATATAATATTTCTCTGCTTTATTTTGCTTTTATCTTGTTTGAATTTGGTAATGACATATGCTTATTCTAAAATCAAATATTGCTGTAGAATAGTTTTCTTTCCCACAGATATTGTTACATAAGAAACATATTCAGTGCTTAAAATAATTATTCCTAACCAGTGAATTGCTTAAAATAATGCCACTGTATCAGTGGTCTTTCCTATTGTCACATGACTCAAGACTATTCTGTTTACTTTTTTTTCTGTCCAGTGGAAATACAGAAAAAGTTAGGGTACTTGAACTTTTCTTGGATTTTTTCAAAGGATTTATATAAATATTTCTGTAGGACTTCATGAACAGCAAAAAGAACATTACACAGAACGATTTAAAACTAACCAAGGGATGAAAGTTATAGACGTACTGGAAACTGGTGAAATAGACAAAATGTAAATATACATGAAAATATATGAATAATAAAAATGCAAATATATATATGAAAATAAATAGTAATCATGTTGTTGTATTTGCTTTAGAGTAATATTTTCAGATAATTCAGATATTATATTTTCAGATATTTATTTTGAGATATTATAATTTCAGATAATAAGTTATTGAGTGATATGCCATGATGGTTTTCAACTTGTAGGTTACTTGCAAAAGCTTCATAGAGCAAAAAACCATGCTGTGTTCTAGCTGAAACAAAAGCCTAGAGAAAGAGAGGAAGGATGCTGCAAAGATTGGAGCAGGCCAGTTTGAACTGGCACTAGTTAGAGCTGACATGGAGAGAAAAGGTGGGACAAGCAGAGAGGAGCACTCAGAATGGGGAATTACATTCAGCCAATGGCTCTTTTCGGGTAAAGGCCATTTAAAGACTCTCATTTGAATGCATGGTTGTGGGCATAATGTTCTCACAAACTTATTTTATGAATTCTCACAAACTTCTTATTCTGTGGAAAAGACACAGAAATAGCTCTTTGCTTTACCACAGAGAATTTTGCCTTTTCCCCCTAGAATTTGTTTTTGCCCCTCCCCCTTTTAGAGCAGAATAAGAATATGGACAAAATAACATCCTTTTGACCATTTCCCTGAGAAATAATAAAATCAAAATATAATGAAGAACTGCTTTTAGAAATTCTTGAAAGAGCATGACAGTTAAAAGTATTTCTTTTAAATATTCTCAGCAGATACCATGATAAAAAGCAAATAAGCTTCACCTCAAAATTATGTCTAATTACACTTTTGTAGAATGTGCCGCAGGGATTCCATTTGGTCTAAATCAACAAAGAGATAAGAAAATCACTTGTAACCTCCTGTGAGGATTTAAAGTCACATAAACTTAAGTAAAGGAAAGTGAAATTTGATGAGAATTTTTAGGAATGGCCATCAGGGATGAATCGAGTGGGTATGAGGGTGGCTATGGAACTCCTGGTTTCTTTCAAACTCATCATTCTCAAATCAGTTCTGTTTCATTAACTTTTGGGTCTTAATAATATTAGACAGCCATCCAAAACTGTTTTAAACCTGCTAAATATCCTCTCTAGGAGTCTCTGCCAATGTGGTCTCCAAACTGAAAACACAGGAAGAGACAGACTTGAGAGAACTGTCTAACCTTGGCTGCACAGACACCCTTAGAAATTTAAAGATTCAGCAACTTCATGGTAGACCCTCATGTGGAATAGGAGTGGTCTAAATTTAGGTGCATTTGAAATAAATCCATAACCAAGTAAATATTGTACCCTGACATTTTATTTATAGATGTCATCCAGGATTAACATGATTTTTGAAGTCAAAATATGATGATGCAATTGATTTTAAGTCTTCCTTCTAACTGTGATCACAGTGTAAGTCTGACTAATCTAATAATCTGATTTTAGCCCTTGTTTTCAATCTTTCTTCTCTGGAAGTCTGACACTAGTGCAAGTCATAAGAAACCTACCCATTTTTAATCCCCTCTCTCTTTGATACTAATGGAATAAGGAATTGTCTAGAAACAAGAAGGCGAAGCCAACGCCTAATGAATCCAATCCAAAAGTGAATAATTAGAATTATTAACTAGCCAACCTTTCTTTGGCAATGACTCATTGACACCATTCATTCATTAAACATTGTGCAAGCTAACCATGGGTATTGTTGGTGCTGAGTGCTAAGCAAATAAGTTTATGATGAGCCTATAATCTTTGACTAAACATTTGTACCAGACAATTAGCTGACAATGCTGGGCAGGATTCAATCAAAAAACTTGAAGTAGCAGATAACAAGGAAACAAAATAGGAAATTGTCGGGAAGATTGAGGAGCTTCTCAGTCTTAATAGTTGGTTCTGAGTTTCAGACCAGCAAGAAATTTGAGTGTACAACATAGAGTGGGGACAGGTTGAAGACTGCATAGTTAATCCTTAGAGATCAGGACTCACAGCCTAATGCCTGTAAAAGACCAAACAAGCTACTAATGTGAGGCTCCAGGGACCGGTAACTACCTGTGAATACATGCCTGTTCTAAGTGAAAGCCATTAGTAACTCATCCTGTATGGTAAGGATCTCTTACTTTTCAAGATAAATTGAGTATCTGCAATATTTTGTAAAATGTCTGGATTTTAAAAACACTAAGCATATCAAACAAAACCTTTCTGGAGACTGATTTCAGCCTGATATTACAGTTACAATTTGCATAGGAAAAAGTGAGCCCTGTGGCATTTTGGTCAGGGATATGGTGACTTGTTTTATAGAGGTTGCTACAATAATTATCCATAAGGTCATTTTGAATGGGAAAGAACTGTAGTAACCTTTTTCTGCTCCTTCAATTTGGAGCAAAGGAGATATTTTAATAATCAGTAAGACTTGGCAACTGATTAAAATGGCCCTCATGTGTTTCTTTAGGATGCTTTAACAAGGAGGGAAGACTGTAGAGTAGCTCTTTAATGCTGGCCTTCTCCTGTCTCATAAAATTGTGCTGTGTAAGCAATGTCTGCAATGCTTGCTTTTAACCATACTTCACTTGTAATTTTCAGGAAATTGAACAGTAAGAGGTGTCATGTGGTTAAATTCATTGGTCAGTTTGAGGATTTTCAGATATAGTATGAAAACTTTATGCCTTGATTTTATTTCAAATCAAAAAGACTTGGAACCAAGCCCCAATTTTGCTGCTTTTCGGCCTTACAACTTTGGACAGATCAATAGCTACTTAAATCTGACCACCTGGGTAATGGCATATGTGTTCCTTTGGCTCCCTGTCTTTTCACATTTACCCATTATTTCTTTGTTAAGATGACACACCTATGAGAATGGCCCATATCAAAAAGACCAGCTACAATAAGTGTTTGCAAAGATTTGGAGGAAAAGGAACCAAGCCTCTTATAGTATTGGTGGAAAGTAGTATGGAGGTTTCTCAAACCATATGACTTAGCAATTCCACTCCTGGGTATCTACCCTAAGAATACAAAAACCCTAACTTGAAGGGATACATGAACTCCTGTATTCATTGCAGCATTTTTTTTACCATAGTCACACTATGGGAACCACTTAAGTGCCAAAAATATAAATGAGAGGATCAGTAAAATGTGTGCGCGTGCGCATGTTCACACACACAAATATTGCTCAGCTATAAAAAAAAAGATAAATCCTTGTCATTTGTGACAACATGACTAGAACTAGAGGGGATTATTCTAAGTGAAATTACTATGAAAGAGAAAGACAAATACCAGATGGTGTCACTTATATGCCAAATACAGAGAAATGAAACAAAACAAAGGGTCATTTAAAGCCAAACTAATAACCCCTAGAAATCTGACTGTAGAACTGAGGCTACCAGAGAGGGGAGCAAGGAGGAGGGGAAGAACAGAGTAGAGGGAACATAATGGACTACATTGGTGCACCATCAGTGCTTGGGTAGTGGCTGTGGTATGGTGACAACACCTGAAGGGGGAGATACTATGCTTATAAAACAGAAACAATGTTGTAAACCAATGTTTCCTCAACTAAAAAACAACAAACAAAAATGATGACAACTAAAAGGCCACTTCCCCAAAGATGAGCTCTATTAGTGGGGCCTGTATTGATGACTGTGTTAAAGTGAGCTTGTATTAGTTTCTTAGAGCTGCTGTAAAAAGGATCACCCACTGGATAGTTTTAAAACAATAAAATTCTCTCACATTTCTGGAAGCTGGGCATCTGAATTCAAGGTGTTAGTAAGGTGCCATGCTCTCTCTAAGGGTTGTAGGGAACATCCTTGCTTGCCTTTTCCTAGTTTGGGGTAGTTGCCAGCAATCCTTGGCATTTCTTGGCTTTCCAGCTGCATTACCCTAATCTCTGCCTCTGTTTTCACATGGCTTTCTTCCCTGTATGTGTGTCTGTATCTCCTCATATGATCTACCTATAGGGCACACCCTCAGCCAGAATGACTTCTTAATGACATTTGCAAAGTCTCTATTTCTGAGTAGCATCAACTTCTAGAGTTCTTGGTGGACATGAAATTGTGATGATATTATTAACACCAGTACAAGCCCTTCATTTAATCCTTTTCTTTATTGTACTCACCGTATTTGTAATTATGTTTTCATTTGTTGGTTTATCTTCCCGGCATGGAAATACCACTGGGACAAGCTTCAAACCTGCTTTATTTCCTATGCTTGATATCTGGGTAAATTTTGATATCTAAAAGCTTTCAAAAATATTCAGTGAATTAAATAATCTTTCTTCCTCTGGGCTACTTTTCTTTGTTGATGAAATGATGTGGGAATTGCTGATGTTTAAGGTATTTCAAAATTTTAATAGTAGGTGATTCTATTCTTTCTCTAGATTCTTGGTGATCCCAAGTGGATCTCTGAATTAGTGCAGCATATTTGGCATGCTCAAGATATAGGTATATATATACACACACACACACACACACACACACACACACACACACACACACACGTGTTTTTAAATTATGCTTATACTGTACCTTGAATTTAGGATCTATATGAAAGAGAAAAAAATTAACGTGACACTGAAATAACAGTTTGTCTGACACTGCAAAATTTTAAGACAATCAAATTCAATATTCTAATAGAGTGTAAGAGGAGTGAAGGTTCATTCTGAGGTATTCTATATTAAACATGCTACATGTCATGAAAACTAGAAAACTAGAGTTGTATGTACTGAGGTATTGTCAACATATAGCATTATAATAGTTTTAGGTGTCAGTTTTCACTTTTATGTTTGTAGTGACTGATACCCAAAAAGGCCTTTTAACGTCAAGCAAGCAATTTTATTTCATAGACATGTAACTCACTTCTCTTTATTTAAATTGTGGGACAAAATACAGTGGTGAAATATGGGTGGTTTGGTGGTATTTGCACTGTGCTGGAAATATGTGAAGGGGGTATCCTAATATAACCTCAATTGAAAATGAAAAATACATAAAAATAAAGTGTTAACTAAAAAGATATGGGGCAGTTATTTCTCATAGAAGTTAGTTTATCAGTTTGAATTAAAGTATAAGCACTTGAATTTTCTGATGATCATTGTTGTGTCAACGATCAATTCAATAATAAAAATTTTAATAAAATGCATTCATTGGAAAGAATAGTTTGAATCTTATATAAGGATTACCAGCTTTGACCAAATGTTTGAGAATATTGCTATTAACAGAAATGCCTTTGAAAGCTGTGTAGCAAATCTCAGTTCTGTCTCCATAGTCAAAGAGCTAATTGTAGACCTTACCTGTGAATTTCTGAATTTTCATTAAACAGCATATATAAGCAGCAGATAATACCAAAAAAGATAATCAAATTGACGTCAACTTAGCCCAGTCCAAACTCTGTTTGCTTAGCTGTGATTGCTCTGAGTTTGTTTCTTTAGCTATCACACCAGGACAAAAGCCTCAGAAAACTATTACAATGATTAAAATGAAATAAAGGAAACTTGCTATATCTTAGGAACCCACTAAGTGTTGATTACTTCCCCACCAATTAATTTGAGCCAAAATATTGCCCAATGTGTCCATAATACTCAATATTTTAGAACAGTTCTGGGATTCTTATACTCAATTCTGTAATTCCAGGTATAGTAGGTTTTCTTGAAAGATTTAGTTTGTTTATAGCACAATACTTTTTGGTTTTACTTCTTTTTTTTTTGAATATTTATTTATTTATGCATACAAGCTGGGGTACAGGCCAGAGGCGTGGGGCGGTGAGAGGGTTCACCAGAGACAGAGTGGGGAGCAGAACAGGCAGATCGATGGAGATACACTGCTGAGGGGAGCTGTGGGCGAGGCAGGAGAGGTCTGCTGTGCCATGTGGGAATCTCCCTGGCCTTGCTCGTGCCAACAGCTCCACAGCGCAGCACTTAAGCACTATGCCACCAGGGAGGCCCCCTGTTTTAGTTCTTGTGGGATAGCTAGTTAGATTATAAACTAAATCAGGTAGCCTTCACTCTGTATCATTGGTGCCCAATTTCTTCTTGATGCTATGCTCTACATTTAGTGTATATTTCATCTATTTAAGTTATCGTTTCTAAAAATACATCCTATCATCAAACTACAGTTAGTATGCCGTTTTCCAGATACACTGTTATTGCTCTCAGCCTCATGGATGTACCTGTTTTGTTACTAGTGAATTGAATGACCTTTAATAATTATTTGAAATTATAGGTAAAGGCTCAACTTATTTATAAACTCTGGAAAAATAACATTTTAAGTGATAAGTTTTAAAAGTTGAGTATGAAAATTTAACTACTTTTCTTTATTTTGATTGTGGTAGATATCTCTCTAAATGAAACAAATTAACCATGAAAATATTCTGTGCCTTTCCTTTACAATAAGTGTTATCATATTTTTACATAATTCATAGAGGGAAAATGGCACAAATAATAACGTATGAAAGAGAGTATATTACTTGTGGGAAATTTCTTTCATTTTTTATTCTGTAAATTCTAGATAGAAAATAAAAACTTTTTTAAAGGCCTATAGAACTGGTGTATGGTTTTTCTAATTGTGAGTTAAGTTTCAGCCATGCTTATTGAATTTTAACTATGGCCAATGGATTAATCAAATAATTATCCATAGTAATTAAAAATGTTCTTTTAATATTTAAGCAAATATTAAGTTAACTATGTTTTAAACTAGAATAGATTTTTTAAAAGATAATACCTTAGATAACCACATACTAGGTAAAACCACATGCTAGGTAAAACCACACAGGACATTTTTCCAAGCTTTTTTTTTTTTTTAAACTTTTATTAAGTTTCAGGTTCCTATTTCTATAAAATGGTACAAAGTAGAGAGTGAGGCTACTAAGGGCAAGGGTAAGGTAGGAAAGAAAGGATGAAGGGACCCAATGAACTATGGTAGAAGACTGTGGGTACTTTCCTGCTGGTAAGTGTGGCGACATACATCTGATGAAGTGTGAACCTATTAACCTGAAGCATATAAATGCTGTAAACCAATGTTGGTTCAATAAAAAAAGTAAGAAATTAAGATGGAACCAAATGATCTCTAAATTGCATGGGTTATTTAGGGATAAGATGAAATAATGTCTGTAGGGCATTTCACACAGTACCTGGCTTATAATAACCATTCATTAAATGGTAATTATTATTATTAGCGATAAAAATAAATTAGTACTTCTTTGGCTGTGTGCCAGATAAAGACTAGTCTTAGTGTTAATGAGTGACTCATAAGGGTGTTTCTCAAAGAAAATTACTTTTTAAATAAACTAAAAGAAATAAAATAAAATACCTCCAAAATTTCTGAAATGGAGCTTAAGTTTTTTTTTGTAAATTCAACTATTTTCTATAGAATGATCTTTAAAATTTTTCTTCTGTATTCTAATAGTCTACTAGACATAGCTAGGTTGAAATTGAGATGTGTACAGATAAACCATAAGGTTTGATTTTTTAAATAATTGACGACATTTAATTGACCAAATTGTCTTAAGTCATATACTAAAATAATTTAATTTGACTGTCTGAATATACAATCTAAGTAAACACTTTCAGTCTCCTCTTGCCTCTGACTGAGTAATAGCAACTATTGTATGTTTGTTTATTTCAATTGTAGATGTGATAAGAAAACTACACGTTTAATGCTGTACCAGTAACATAGCATAAATTAGAGATCTATATGCTGTTATTTACAGCAGCAGAGGCAAGAATATAAGAAAATTAGGACATGTATAGAATGTGCCATTTGAATACTTGTAAATGTGTCAATTGATTTATACTGTATTTTCACTATGGCAACTATAAAAAAAAGTAATAATCATAAAAGCCTATTCAGACTAGTTTCTGAAATTCAGGAGTTGCCCCCCCAAAAAACCAACAACCAAAAAAAAAAAACCTCTTGCATTGCATAAAACAACTCCCTGACACACCTAAGACATTCAGAGGCATATTTAGCTTATCATTCAAGGGTCTTTCCTTTACATTCCCTACATTTTATTTAACAGCCCAGCTATAAAATATAGGGAATGTTGTCAGTAGGGATTTGTTTGAGATGGAACAGAGAGAGCGAGAGAGAGATGAAAAGTGAGCATAATAGATTTTACATGAAGACCACAGGGAGGGTATCCAGAATATTTAAAATCTTGTAGCCAGTATGGGGGAAATGGTAATAGCTCTGTGAAATTAGGAGAAATTGTTATGATCTTTAAAATTATGATAATAATAATGAAAGCTAAAATTTGACATTGACAAAATATTCACATTTAAACATTCTCTTAAAGATAGAGTGAAATACCAATGAGAAGATGGTAGTCCCCAAAAAGTAGTAATAAACATTCCATTGAATCCCATATCAATGAAGAAAAGGTACTAGAAATTAAGCATGGCATCACTCCAAGTGCTTTGTTTATAATAAGCCTCCAGGCTATCTCTATTAAAGATAGTTAGGCAAGAAAAAAAAAATGAAAGCCTTTCATTAGAGTTTCTTTTACATTTCTGACTTCTACCCTGTTGTATAAGAAATTAAAGCTTGTCACCAAGTTGTGTTGATTTTTCATATTTAATATTTTGTTAAAGGTCTTCATAGTTTCTTCAAATAACAACACATTCCACAAATAATGCTGGAAAAAGTTAAACAAAAAAGGAGATTGTTGAAATCGAATGCATGCATTAGTGTCAAAGAACTGTTATTATACTTAGAATACATTCCATTGGCAATGCACAACGGCCTTCCAAGAAAGAAAACTATCACCCAATATTCCCCAGGAAGACTGATGCAGATAGTCTTAATACATCTTTAGCAAGTCCGAAGGTAGCACAAAAGGCGGTATGTGACAAGCCCATGACTAACATTATACTCAATGATGAAAAGCTAACAGTTATTCCTTTAACATCAGGTACATGACAAGAACACCACTCTCACCAGTTTTATTCAATATTGTTCTGACCAGAACAGTTAGCAGGAAAAGGAATACAAAGCATTCGAGTAGGAAAAGTTGTAAAACTGTCACTATTGAAAGATGGCATCATAGTATATATAGAAAACTTTCAAGATGTCACAAGAAGCTGTTAGAGCAAATAAAATTTATTAAAGTTGCAGGATAGAAAAGAATCATATAAAAATATGTCGAATTTCTGTTTATTACTAAACTAACTAATAAGAAATTACAAAACCAATTCTATTTAAAATTGTATCAAACAGTAACAAAAATTTTAACCAAGGAGGTAAAAAGACCTGTATATTGAAAATTGTAAGACGTTGATGAAAGACATTAAGGAGGATACAAATAGAAAGGTCATCCATGTTACCCAAAGCAAGCTATAGATTTGATGCAATGCCTAACAAAATTCTAATGGCATTTTTCACAGAAATAGACCACATATTCCTAAAATTTGCATGGAGCTACAAAAGACTCCAAACTACTAAAGCAAAAGTGGAAAGCTGGAGAAAAAGAATAAAGCTGGAGGCATCACACTCCCTAATTTCAAACTATATGACAATAAATACACAATGGTTCTGGCATAAATACGGAGACATAGATCAATGGGATAGTAAAGAGAGCTACAAATTAATACATTTGTGTATGGTCAATTAATTTATGACAAATCAGCCAAGAATCTACAACGAGAAAGGAGTATCTCTTCAGTAACTAGTGTTGGAAAACTGGAAAGCCATATGCAAAAGTGTGTAACCTTTGTTTCCTACTATACACAAAGATGAATTCAAAGATGTGAACACAAGATCTGAAACCATAAAGTTCCTAGAAAAAAACATACAGCAGTAAGCAATTTGAGAGTTGCTTTAGTCTTGGCAATAATGGATGTGGATTCAACAGAAGAGTACGAGAAAAAGAAATTCTAGCTAGAAGGAAGAGGAAGAACAAGGGGAAGAAATAGCAGTCAATGTAAAGAGAGTAGAACATTTGGTATGTGGAGGGTCTTGCGGAAAATAAGTTTAGGAAGAGAATGAAGGGCTAATGAGATGTACAGACCAGGGCAAAGCGGTTGTCTTTCCACTTTGTATATTTCTTTAACTCCCACATGAAAAGCTAATCAATCTTGACACTTCATTCCCCTGATACCTCACTCTATCCTGTTATAACACCTGTCAAACTTTATTTCATCATCTAGGTATCTGCTTTTACCCTGTGGCAACCTCCTAAGAAGCATAACATTGGGTTCATTACAAATGCTCAATAACAAATATTGTCCCACTTCAAAAAATAGAAGTCTAGGACTTGCTCATGATAAGAGTAGGTAGGTGGAATTTGAATTGGTCCTGTAAAGAGGGAAAAATATTTTAAGGAGAGGAGTGATAATGATCATAGTAAAATGTGAGTTTATAGAGAAGAAGAGTATATTAAGGATTACTGAGAATTTAGGTTTATATGAAAACCAGTTTTTATTGTTAGTTTTTATTTAACCTGATCAGAGACACATTATCATTTATTTAAAATTTTAAAAATATAGGTATTCCCTCTACCTTCAACCTTTGACTAATACAGTGGAGCTCTGTTTAACCAGAAGAAGCAAAGAATTTTGTTCCTAACAAAATAACATTTTTTCTTTCCTCTTTACTAAATATTTATATATTATGTTAATATAGAGTTAGAATTGTACCATAATTGCTATTAGCATTATTTTCTCTGGTGGATCATGGGTTAAAAAGGACTGAGAAATAATAAACCAGAATTTTAGCGCTTTGAGATAGAACTCGCACATCACAGCAACAGGATTCAATCCCAATTTAACTTTAAAATTTGCTCAGTTACCCATAAGCAAGTTAATTACTCTATCAGATCCTTTTTCATCATTTATTAAATTTATTAAAACAGTAATATCTTCACATTATTATATGAGTTTCATACGCACACACAAAGGAAACATGAATAGCATCTTGCTGTTTCTCAGTCATTTCCAGCCATCGTATTTTCTGTATTGCATAGATAGCATAATGCTTTGTAGGTAGTGCATACACAAACACATACTGAATGAATCAATATATGAAGGACTAAAATCTTTCAAAAATTCCTTCTGTTATGATGTTCAACTTAACACACCCAGAGAAAATGCTGTGAAAATGACTTTTTCCTGGTCATTTCTATGTGTTTGAGTAAAAGAACAATAGTAAATCTTTACCTATTCTTAGGTTATGTAGTCTAAAAGATGTGTGAGTTTTTTTTTTTATCTTACTTTATTCATTTTTGTTTAATTTAATTTTAGGTAGGCCTAGTCACATGTAACATCTTCCACAAGTAATTTTGACTCACTCATGTTAGAACAATTTAAGCCTCAACTTAATTCCTAATCTCTCATACAAACAGAAGTCATTCTCATAATTCAGAGAACATTCTGGAAAAATGTTTAGAATTTCAAAGGTAGATTTGTAAGTGGTTTTATAACTTATAAAATGGGATTAAAATACAACAAAATATGAAGTCATTTATTAAGAAGAGAATTGTGCTTGTAAGTTTTCTATCTGAATGATTTATCCATTAATGTAAATGGCTTCACCATTATTGTGTTGCTGTCAGTGCCTCCCTTTGGATCTTTTATTTCTGGCTTTATATATATATTAAAGCTTCCTACATTGGATGCATATATACATATATACGCATATATGTATGTTATATCTTCTTGATGGACTGACTCTTTTGTCGTTATGCAATGTCCATCTTTGTCTCTTGTTAATTGTTTTGGTTGTCAGTCTATTTTATCTGATATAAGTATGGTTGTTCTTGACTTTTTAGGTTATCATTCATTCGGAGTATTTTTTCCCACACCTTGGCTCTGAGCCTATTTGGTTTTAGAGCTAAAATGGGATTCAGCATATAGTTGGGTTTTATTTTTTAATCCATCTAGCCACTCAGGTCCTTCAGATTGGTGAGTTAAATTTTTTACAGGTAAGCTAATTAAGGATATGTACACCATGTGTACACAATGGAATCCTACTCAGATGTAAAAAAGATGACATTTTGCTGTTTGCGACCATAAAGATGATTCTAGAGAGTGTTATGCTAAATAAAATAATAAAAGTAATTCTTGTATTAAAAGGACAAAATGGTGGTTTCTAAAGAAGAAAGGTGATAGGGGGTAAATTGAGTAAAGGGTACCAATTATGTTATGTTGATTGGAAGCCAGTCTTTTGGTGGTGATCATTATGTCATTTATGATGTCTAACTATAATGTGTGCGCCTGAAACCTATACATATTTTAAACCAGTATACTTCAGTAAAAACATTAACATTCTGAAAGTAGATACTAGTTTTTAAAAATTACCTGCTCTGATAAATACTTTATTAAAATGAATACAAATTTGTAAAAGGAAAGAACATAAAATATAGAAATTACGCCTTTTTTTACTGTTATAGATCTGTACTTCCTAGGTTTTTAAGGCATAGTTTTTGTACACTTGGTGTTCAATGTTAATGTTTTGGTGAATTTGTTCAATGAATATTTGTGGTATTTGGGAAGGTTAAATTTACAACCTACATTATGTTATAATTCAGAAATTAGAAGAAGCAAACAACTAGGAAAATCTAAATATGTTTTAATGTTAAGCTCTAATAATAATTCAAACGTTACTTATGTTTTGGAAAGTAAAATTTGTTGATATTAATTTTTCAGAGAACTCATTTATAACAAATTGTTAGGAATAATAAGACATAAATTTTTAGCATCTGCCTTTTTTGATTTTAAATCGTGTGTGTTACAAATGCGCCTATCTACGGCTAAATAAACAGAATGTTGAGTCAAGAATTCTTGTTATTAAAAAAAAAAAAAAAGTCCTGGAATGTTGAAGTAAAAAGGGACTTGAGAGTTTATATTTTCCAGTGCCCTCTTTCTACTAATGAGGGAGTTAGGCACAAAGGGCAAACTGACTTGTTTATATGTCCATAGCTTTAAAATAAAAAATGGAGGGGGGGGAGGAGAAGGACTATTTTTCCCTTGTGGTTGGGAAGTACTCAGTAAATAATTCCCAAGTTGGAACAGTTACTTCATCATGGTATGAGATATATATTATTGTAAATTTATTAATTAGCATTTTGATTATCTGTAATTGACCAAGGAGGCTGATCAAGGAGGAACACCCTTGTACAGAAATTTTCAAGGAAATTTTATGGACATCTTTGGGACAAGAGGTTTGGTGAAGGACATAATTCATTTGCAGATATAAACAGTACTTTTCCTATTGCTCTGATTTGTTTTTGAGTACATTATTTATCAAAAAAAAATTCAAACAGCATTAAAGGTGTTTGTTTCCTTTATAGAAGTTAGTGGATTTTGAGGAATCAGTTAGCTTGTTTTTTCGTTGCAGCATTCTTTGTGTTCTTGGAATCAGTCATTCTTTCAACAGTCATGTATTGAACATTTCTTTATCAGGAACAGTGGTAACCTATTAAGACATAAACTCACAAAGACTTTGTTTCTGTGCTAAGGAGCTAGAGAGTTTATTCCTTGAGGGGTTGCAAATACACTATTACAACGCAAATGTTCTTTACCATCTAGACTTCTCATTACAAAATTTGACTCAGTAGTCATGTATTGGAGAAAAATGCAAAATGATGAAATCACAAGTGTTTTACTTCATTTGTTTATCCATTTATTCAACAATTATTTATTGAGTCACTACTACATACCCCAGACACTGAGTAAGTAAAGAATCCATAATCTTGCCTTTGTAGTGGTTACATTATAAGCAAGAAACATAATAAATAAAATTACAAAGCATTTGAGAAGGGAATACAGGCATTAAAAAAAAAAAGAAGTGGGCCTCCCCGGTGGCGCAGCAGTTAAGCGCTGCGCTGTAGAGCTGTTGGCAGCGGCAACGTGAGTTCGACCCCCGGCCAGGGAGAATCCCATATGGCTTGGCGGACCTCTCCTGCCTCGCCCGCTGCTCCCCTCAGCAGTGTATTTCTGATCTGCCTGTTCTGCTCCCCACTCTGTCTCTGGTGAACCCTCTCGCCACCCCACGCCTCTGGCCTGTACCCCAGCTTGTATGTATAAATAAAAATAAATAAATCTTTAAAAAAAAAAAGAGGTAAGGATAAAGAGTTCACATGTGGCAAGAAGAATAGAAACGAGGGTATAATTTTAAATAGTGTGGTCAAGAGAGGCCTCATTGTGAAGGTTACTTTTTAAAAAAATTTAAAGGTAGTTGAAATAAAAATCTAAGGATTAGAGAAATCATAGAATTTGAAATTTAATTTAGGCCTATTTTGTAACATATGCTACTTCCCTACAAGAGTTTACAAATGATGGCTAAGTTAGCGTTTTTGCTTTTTATCCTTCCTTCTCTCTCCTATTTGGCTTAGCTTAAATAAGGAATCCTATTCAATTTTCTCTTTTTGACTTAGCTAAAATAAATATTTCATAAGATTTTTGTCTGTCAATGATAAGAACAGGACTTTTAGAATTTCCTTTTGAGAGTCCATAGCAACTTGTCACATAATTTCATATAGTTCTTTGTTTCTTAGAAACATCAAAATCCATGTGTTGCCATATGTAGAATGATTTTTGGCCGTATCAGTGCAAGCAACAAATCAATTAATTTTCCCTTTGTGTCTTTGAATCCTAGATTCAGATGAGAAAATGGTTTATTTTCTTAATATCCATGATCAATTTTAGCATGATGTAAAAATGACAGTATTTGTTTCTTACAGATTGTTTTCCTGGCATCTGCATATGCAAGTCCCCAACTCACAGATGAGAGCTGTTCAGCCATGGCTGCTGTTACACATTACCTGTATCTTTGCCAGTTTAGCTGGATGCTTATTCAGGTTGGTACCTCATTTCCTCTCCCTCCAGCCCCCTACAACTTTGTGATGAATCTGCATGGAGTGATCTTTGTAGCTGATATTTTTTATACTGAAAAATGAAATAATTCCATACATCCATCACTGCATCTCCATGAGATCAATTTAAAAAATCCCATATAAGTTGTACAACATTGGAAACTGCATAGTGAATTTGAGGAAATAAGAAGAAATTTAGCAGGGTTGGAAATAAGGGAGTAGTGGGACATTAGGCTTGTGGTATGGGTCCTATAAGGAACAGTAAGGAATTTGAACTTTTCTCTAGGTTAAGTTATAGATTTATTATAAGCAAAGGGGGGGTTGACATGGTAAAATTTGGATTTTAGAAAGATCCCCCTGTTTTGAATAAATTGGGGACAGGAAGGCGTTGGCATGACAACCAGTTAAGTAGCTTTATCCATATCCAGGGGAGAGAATATAATGGTATAAACCAGGAAGGTAGTAGTAGTGGAGAAGGGAAGTGAACAGCTTTTGAGTTTTATTTTCAAATGATAGGATGTAAAATTTTGAAGAATACAAAAGGTGGAACCAAGTATGCTTCCTGGGTTTCTGGAATGAGAGGATGGGTAGATGATGGTACCTTGAACTGAAATGCTATTACGGGAGTTTGGGGCAAAGATGATGAGTGATTTTTCCTTTTTGGAGGGTAGGGCAGAAATATTTAGAGTGTGAAATACTCTATATGTAAGAACGTGGAGAGAAGTGGGATACATAAGGCTGAAACTCAGAGAGGAAACCATTGTTATAAAATACATTAGAACATTATTTTCTTGGAATTAGAAAATGGAGGAATTGCTTTGGAAGAGATCACTTGCAGAGACAGTGAAGAGTGAAACCTTGATGAGTCCGCCTGAGAAACTAATAGATATTGGAGAAAGAATTGAATGCTCTTTTTTCTAATTAAAATCCCAAATTTTCTCTGTTCTATGATTTACTTATTTGTTTGGAAAAGCACTAAAGTTCAGTTAGAACCACTTCAGTAGTATTAATGTCACTAATTAAATGACTCAACTAAAATTTTGCCCTTGATAATAATTTCTTCATAATGGTATTGTCAGATTTTCCATGTGGTAGAGTTTCATGTGTGTTTCTAAGTATGCATGTGAGCTATTTTACAGATGCATTTTAGTCATATTCTCTTTTCTTGTTGAGTTAAAAGGTTGTAGGATTTCCACTGTATACTAATATCGAAAGAAAGTAAAATGGTACTGCTATGAGAATACCATGCAGACTCAAGGATGGGATATTCTCAGTTATAATGTGATAGTCATAGGGGCTGATAGAGAACTGAATTGTTTAATTAATAGAACTAGTTGAACAATTAGAGCCCTGATTGGGTTTGAATTCTGACTCTGTCACTCTGTGTTCATAACCTTTATCAAGATATTGACTCCCTCTGAGGTTTGTTCCTAAATCTGAACATGGGGATAATAAGTCCTACCTCATAAAATTATTGTTCCATATCCCTGTGCAACTCTACTTATGGAAAGTTTATGGTGTCCTCCCCCCAAAATCAAAATGTAAAAATAAATCTAAACCATTTAACAAACTTAAATTATCTGCTGGAATTGAACTATAGTTTGCTGGATCCTCTGATTGCAAAATTCTAAGTTGAACTTTTTATGTGTATACTGTGTATGCTCTTGTTATCTTCCAGGACTGAGGTCCCTTGTTCTGAAGGTCTTTGTCTATGTCCCTGACCTATTCAATTTTTGATGAATAACTTGCAAAGAAACACAGGAAACTAGCTTATCAGTTATGCAGATGATACAGAGTTGAAAAGCGAACAGCAATTTGCCTGCCTTAAGAGTTCAAGTAGAACCAATAGAGGGAATCTACTGATAGATTGAAATATAGAGTAAAAGAAACATAATTTGATGGGAGTTAATGTAAGCAACTTGTAATTTTAATTTAAAATTAATTCAGTAGCAATCTGCATTGCTTAAAACATGGCAACTGCAAAAACGACACAGATGCATGTTGCATTAATAACAGTGTGACGGAAGTTGCTTTGGTTATACTGTAATCTCCAATGGTCAGATATCCTTGGAACCCTGCAACCACTTTCATGAATCATGTTGCAGCAATAACATTAAATAGCCAATGGAAAACAAAACCTCCTGTAAGAAACATTAAGGCAGCTGGACAAAACTAACTTGGGAAGAATTAGGAAGATGTGATGATTTTAACTACTGAAGGATTGCTACAGGAAAGAAAGGGTGGACTACATAACTCCATTTGGAAAAACCAGAATAAATGGGTCAAAAATTAGGGAAGTACATTTTAATTCATGATATGAAATTTAATAGCCAACAAAATGCTGTCAACTTTAAACAAGAAGTTTCTAAAAATAGAAGGCACTGAACTACTGATACATATTCAAACAGGGAAATGCTCAACTTTCAAATATATTTTAGATAGATTTCCTGCTTTAGGGGAATGTTAGACAGGATGGCATAAAAGATTTCACCCAACTTAACAGAGGATGGTATATCCTATATCTCTTCTCCAAGTCTTAAGTAAATGACTATGGCTGGTGCACATGTTGTAAACTAATTAAATTTCAGTATAGCTAATGGTTTAGGAAAACCTTTTCAAGTCCAATGAAGTTTAATGTATTTCAGATGCTACACCACACATTTTTCATGGTTTGTGGTGTGACCATACAGGAAAAGTTCAGTAACTTCTGAATTCTAGGTAAGTTACTTCAAATGGATTACTTTGTGAAAAGAGATTGTCACTTCACCAGCCTGTGTTTTCCCATCTGTAGAAGACTATCTGCAATAATGTTTTAACTAGAACCCATTTTCAGAATATTATAAAAGATTAGATTACTGTTAATCCAATCCTGCTAATCAAATACAGTTGAAAAAATTGAAAGATTTAGCATTTTAATGATTCTACTTCACATTTTTAGCGATACAGAAGAGAATCTGATATTACCTGTTTGTGCATAGCTGATAATAACAAAAAGTTAATCGTTAATTTTTAATCTTTGGACTGAGTATGTCAGAATTCTTGTTTATTTTTATTAGCAGTGTAGCTTTAATCTTAGAATAACTGCATTAAGATGAAGTTTTCTTAAAGTCATTTTACTTTTATATCATACTTTTAACATGTTATAATTGATTTATATTTTAGAGTAGCTAAAGAAAAGTTGTGTAGTAAATAAGTTACATAACTTCTCTGCGCCTAGGTTTTCTTATCTAAATAATCTGATTTGTAATAACAGTTCCTCTCTTTGAGGACTATGGAAAGATAAAATTAATTAATACATGGAAAGAACTTGATATGGTGCCTGGTACAAACTGCACGCCATACATGTTTACCCATATTATTGGCTAAGCAAATATGTATGGGTAATGTTTCGTGGATTTTGAAACATGTTCAATACTCTGCTTTTCCAGTATAATTTGCACCTTATTTTTGCAAAAGAGAATTAGCTTGATATTGTATAAAGAGAGGAATGATTGTGAGTCACTAGCTAAGCAAGCCTAGTAATCTGGTAACCTCTGATCTCTATACAATGTACCTATATACCTTACAGCAGACGCCACAGCTAGTAGCCTTGAGTCTGTTGCTTTAGGCTTCCTGTTTCTTTTACAGAGAAGCCATACAGTGTGTGATAGAAATATGCTAACAAATTATTTTACTTGTGTGTTTTTTTAAAGCAAGCAACTCACAAATTCTCATTTTTGCCATGGAAGTTGTTATCCTACTGTTTGCTCTTCGTGTAAGATCACTGCATGAGATTACTGAATTATTTTCCCATTTCTTTAGAACAGTAGGGTTATGTCTATTTTAGGCAAGAGTGACAGTAAGAATTTAAACTCATGTAGTATTTCTACTTTATTTTCCTGGTTGGTATTGTTCTATTTTCATTTCTTCTTTATGTTTTGATTTGCTTTCATTTAGGAAATAGCACGCACAAATGGTACAAAATATAAATACCACAGAGAAAACTAAAATGACGAGTACATCTGTTTTTCCTTATTTCATACTCCCTCCCTCCTCTGTACCCTCAACCCCACTCCCAGAGGTAAACACTGTCACTGGTTTCCTGTGTATTCCTCTAAAAATAGTCAATGAATATGTAAATATTTATAAATATATAAACAAACACACATGTGTATATTCTTGCATGTATGTATTTATATGTATGAATTTTATATGTATATATAAATTTACACATATATGAATATTTTTTCTCTTCTACAGTATAACTATGCCATAATTTTTTTTAAATATATATATTTTTATTGTTATTTATGTCTTTTACATTTTGTATTCCCTTTGGGTAGCCCACCACCAATTCACCCGTGATCCATCTCCATGGTCCCTTGTGTTCTTTTCTATTCCGTTTTGTGCGCTTTTCCTTCCCCTCCGCCACCCCCACCCCCCCCGCTGATTGTCTCTCTCCTATTTGGTTTCCTTATAGTCCTGTTATAAGTGAAACCATTCGATATTTTTCTCTTTCTTTCTGCTATGCCATAATTTTTGATACCCTTTTGATGAAAAGCTGGTTATTTCCTGTTATACTGCTGTTATAAACAAGGTTTCCTCAAGCATCTTTACATTGTATTTACTTATGGAGTAGCTATAGAATAAATTCCTAGAACTTAGGCTTTTTCTATTAATGTCCACCTGAAATATGCTACCAGATGGATTCCAAAATCATGATTTAATGCATGCAGGAAACAAATCAAAATTATTTGAGATGTTAGTATATAATGTAGATAAATAGAAATCTCATTTTGACCAACGTTTTGATTCTGTCCTGTCACGAAGTTAAATTGTACAGCAATCTACTTTAACTGTGAACAGGAGTCAAACCTTGGAAAGTCTTTGCAGTCTGTTTATTTCATGCTTAAGGAAATAACTTACTCGAAAGTATAATGCTTGATTTTGATACTAAAGCTTGCCCAAATAACATATTTTTATGCTCTATTTTTTAAGTGAAATCATTTCACAAGTATACTTGAGCATTCAGATTCTGTGCCTTAATTTCTCCATAAAAGCAAGTTATGCAGAAGCAAATATACAATCTATTTATTCCTTTGCAGAAAGGCATCTTAGTGCCAGAGTATATCAACAGGAAAGGAAATGCTAAACTTAGCTGTGTTTTTCCTTCATCACTGATTTAATTTGAGGGGACATCAAAGGTTTTAAGGACATCAGACTGATAATTACCAAGATAAAATTGGTATACCCAGGAAATACTCCAATCCTCAAAAAGCCTTGCAATTTATTTCATGCAAAATATGTTAAGAGAAAGTATAACTGGGACAAGGACATGTGGTAACATTTCTTAGACTGTCCTCTGAAATGAATGACCAAGAATATATGGTAATGAGATTAATAGCATTCATGACCCTTGACTAAACTTGATGCTGGAAATCAGTCCAAGGTTTCTGATGACATAATGAATAACCAAATATTAAATGATAGGCTGGATACTAACCTTACCCTACCTTCCATGAAAATTTTGTTATTGAAATAACATTTTTTACTTAAAAAAGGCATTCCTCATATTTCATGAAAATATTAATATGGGGCCTCCCTAAGGGCCTAGGGATTAAATCTCAGTGCTATCACCACTGTGGCCTGAATTCAATCCCCAGCCAGCAAGCTAACCCACATGGCGCAGCAGACCTCTCCTGTTTCACCTGCTGCTCCCCTCAGCAGTGTATTTCAGTCAATCTGCCTGTTCTGCTCTCAACTCCGTCTCTGGTGAATCCTTTCACACCCTGCATTTCTGGCCTATACCCCAGTCTTTCTGTGTACCCCCCCCCAAAAAAAACCCTAATATGTACTATATTAGTGTTTAGGATGCATATGAAAGCATACTTATAACCTATAATAATGAAACATCTAACAAAGTATGTCTTAGATTTTCCTTTGTGAGCTCTTGGAAAATTGCAATGGTAATCACTGAAAATTCATGTTACTGTAAAAATAAACAAGACATATCTAAGTAGGAATGTAAGTCAACATGCTTACAAAAACAGTCTTTTAGTTTATCCCTATCTATATTTGACCTAAATTATATCTGGATATTTTAGTTAGTTGGTTTACATCTTATTTTCTAATTCTAGAAAATATCTCTTAATTCCAGGAAATGTACTTCTCCTCATGTATAATAATAACTAAGAAATATATAATAGCTAAGAAGTATAATAATAACTAAGAAAGCAGTTATCTTGAATAAATGAGATAGGGCTTAAGTTGGGGTATGTATTTATTACCCAGTAAGTAAATCTTGATTCCGTTCTTTCTCTTTTTGACTACTGCATTCAATATTTTTCAAGTTAACCTTTTAAAACCTTTATATAAGAAGTTGAAGCAAAGCAAATTGTCAAGCCTCCTAAAATTCATTCTAGTAAGGTAGTATATAAATGACTAAATTCAGTAATTAAACCGTATTATGAAATTCTTAAATTCAGTAAAAAATTTTAAATACTCAAATGGTGTACGTTTTCATTCATTTGATATTTCTTGGTAAAGATTACATGCAAAACATTTTACTAGGCACAATGAGGTTTAAAAAGTTAATCTGCCAGAGCTCAGAGCTACATTTTAGCCATTTATATGCTGACGAACCTTTGAGTTTTTATTTAATGTTATCAAAAATCGAGAGACAAAAAGGCTGATCTCCATCATTCTACCAGGGAAATGCATCTCCACTGACATACAAAATGAGTGGAGGCAAATGAGGACAGAAAAATAAGCTGTCAGACAAATAACAATATTGCCAATATGTGTGTGAATCTCAATGGAAATACATTTTAATCAGTCATCACAAGGCACTTGGGGCTTGTATTCCACTTTGCAGTTGTGTAATCAGATTAGTAAAAGTTATGTTATTTTCTAATTGCCTCATGTTTCTTTGTCTCTAGTAAGAGGACATGATCAGATGATCTGTTAGAATGTATGACAGCTAAAATTCATAGTCTGTGCACCCATGCCATTAGTATTTTTCTTATGGAATTATAATGTCTTCAATAATGAGTTCATAAGGTGTAAGTCAAGAAATTGTTAATAACATAAAATTTAATCTTTCCTTTTACCCAAGGAAGAAACTGAAACCCAAAGGAATCGATGATATTGGCCCAAAATTGGCAGCTTATCCATGCAGAACCATTTCAAAAGTGCATATAAAATTTGTAACCACCTTGTCTTTTAGATTTTTATAAAACTATTGTTTATAATAATCATTAGTCATCTGAAATTTTCTTTCAAGTGTGTTTGTGTGCCATTGCAAATCTTCCCTTCCTTTATTTCCATTGTTTATATTTACTACAGAAAGTTTTCAAAAATATCATTTAGTTTTCTTTAAATTTATTTAAAATGGTCTTTTCATTAAATTCTCTTATGTTACAGTCACCCGAGTAACTTTGACATGCTAGTAATTGTGATCAACATGCAAATTCAAATACATCATACTTCACTGATAAGCAAAATGGCTATAAGAAGGTGGTAACTCAATTATACCAATGTTTAGAGTTGACATTAAAAGTATGACACTGATTTTTAAGCACATTACGGGACATTTTATTCAGTTACCCCTTTCACAATGGCTTATTTGATGGTTTCCATTGCTGAAAACATTTTTGAAACTTTTCAGACTTCATTCCAGAGTCTCACATTAATGCTAGGAAACTCTGTATTTCTGTGTTTGTATGTAAATTTATAGTTGTCAGAATAATACCACTGGTTAAATTTGGCAATGGTAGCAGTTTGATTAATAATATAACATGACTACAGAGTAATGCTGTCTTAAGGTGGTTCATAATTTCGTTCTTACAAAATTTTTACAGCTTAGAGATAGAAATTAAAATATATTTATATCTGAAATTTTCCATTAACATTTAGTCTTCAGCAGAAAAAATAAATGAAATAGGCAATGAATGGTAAGCCATGCTCAGTCTGCATGAAGCCTATTTGGGTAAGTGACATTCTTTAACATGTATTGACAGCATAATTCTGTTAGTTCCAACATTGTAAAGTCGCACACTAAGGCACACAAATCACACATGCTATATATCTGTCAACATAAAATAGTTTGGCAAAGATGGTCTCTTAATACTATTACCTTAGGTTACAAAGGAGGAACCGTGTACAGGAAAAGGAATGTAGACAAATGTTCCAGTGTCTTCTTTTTGTGTAGAGAAAGTCAGTAACTGGAGACTTTAACCCAACCGTATACACACACATATGCTTATGTGTGTGTGTATAGCTTAGGAACAACAGAAAAACTAAGTTGAGCTAATTTAAGCATGATAAAAGGAATAGGCATATAGGATAAAAGAAATAAGCATATAGGATAACTCATTGAATCCAAGAACTGTAAAAAGTTGGATCTCACAAATGACTGGTTTGCATGAGTGGAAGAATTTATCCATTCTCTGTAAACACGTTTTCTGCCCTTTTTGCATTGGGCGCAACACCACACAGATACACGGGAGTTGTGGAGTAGGCTACGGAATGCAGGATGCTGCTCAATGAGTGAGATTCTGGTCCTTCTATTGATAAAATAATCACAGCATTAGTTGCAGGGGGAAGGAAGATAAAGAGAAAAGGGAAGAGCAAAAGTAGAAAAAAATGTATCCTATTACCTATAGCATTAGGGCATGTGGGTCTGCTCTCCAGGCATTTCTTCTCTGCTTGAAGACTCAGTATTATAATTGAGGTCAAACCTTAGATTCCCCAGCCAAGGTTTCAATCTTATCAATAAGGCATTGATCATCTTCTGGGGTCCTTTGTCATACGTCGGTCCTCAGCCCCCCAGGCATTCCCGGTCATACCACTTAATGCACACCCTTCCCAAAGTGATCTGCTTTAGAAGATGAAAGGCACCTTGTAGGGTTGGCCCCCTATAGCTGATTGACCTGGCAGTTCTTACCTTGGGTAGGAATGCAGAGTTGCAGATAACTAAATGGTGGCTGGTCATGACGCTTAGGATTAGCAGACCCACATGCCCTCCCTAGGCTTTTAATTACCCTCACCATAAAGTTCATCTGCCACCTTTTTTCTACCAGTGAGCTTAGACTCGCACCTAATTTTAAGACGTTCAATGATGAATGATGGGCCCAGTCTGGACCAGTTTTCTCCCGCAGATCAAATTAATGTGAGCAGAGGAGCAGAGTGAGCAAGAGCCCACCCTGCATGGGGTGGGGCAAGGGTGGGGGTAGTAGGGCGACAGCATTCCAAAAAGGAAAGCTCATGACCTAGGCATACACCCCAAAATGTAACTGTCATACTATGCTGAAATATTTAAGTAAAACTTAGAGTTGGCAACACAAAAATCTTATGTTTGGACCATATGACATTTACAGAATAATTAAATGTTGTTCCATTGCAAAGTATTTCAGTTCCACAACAATAGCAAAAGATATAATAGGAAATACTATCCTTAGAGAGTATCCATCAGTAATCGTATTATTTTTAAAAGAAAAGGGATTTTTTTTTTTTTGACTGACGAAAGTTTGACATTTGCAACTTGTTTTGCTTAACTATATTCAAGAATTCAGCCACACTGTGCATTGAGATCTTTGGGATAGAGGCATTGCATGTATAAATCTAACAGTTACAGTTGTGTCAGTTTTATCTGAACAAGTGGTAAAGGTAAGACAGTTACTGAAAGGTTCAGTGATTCTCGCTGATGGAACTCTGTCCATCTGTGGACCAGCAGACATTTTGGAAATGTCCTGTCTTTATCATGCTGAATCCACTTAGAAATCATTTAGCAATCTGTACTCTCCTTCGCAATTCTTTTATCTACTACACCACTGAGTTACCTTATTATATAAATGTACACAAACATATTTAAAATAGAGAATTGGTACTTCTGTTTTGGAAATGGGTTAATCATCCTAACTTCTGGTGACTTTTCATTCTCCAGCAAACATTGTTGATCAGTGGTGGCTCAGGAACTTGATACAGTCCTACTAAAGTGGATCCATGTCCGATACTAATTATTGAAAGAAGGGGAAAAAAACTCTTGGACCTGACAATATTTTTAAAGTGAGAACAAATTTGCATAAGCAACAGCTGAGAACATGCTCTGTAATTACAGATATAAGCAGATGTACAGACAGATACAGACTGCTGACAGGAAATAAAATTCATAGACAAAAATCTCCAAGTAACCAAACATTATTATCTTTTACTAATTTAGCCAAATCAATACTAATCCCTCAAGGCTAAATTTGGTTCAGATAGAATCTTACTTGAAAGCCTTAGTAAAGAGCATCTGATTCCCACGGACATTAGGCATACTTATTTTTCACATAGAAAGAGTTTCCATTGTATCACCACTTATTTTTGGTCGTAAACTTTTTATCTTTCACACTCTGACATCCTAATAAGGGATTAAAGTGAGGTAGTGACATTTTCTAATGGTGACTCTGTGCTCAGCACTTTAAATGTAATATCTCACTTAATCTTTGTAATAGCCTCATTGTACACTTGAGGAAATGGAGACTCTGGGATTGTAGTTACTTGTCCAAGGTTATCCTTATATATATATTATATATATAATACTTTGTTTTATATAAAATATACATTTGTATAATATATAGAATTCATGTGTATTTCATGATATAGTCATATGAAATATACCACATGAATTTCATGATATAGTCATATGAAATATACCACATGAAATATCATATATCTAGTGAATATTACCGTGTGAAATATGCATGATGTAACATCCAGTGTTGTCTCCTTACTAAATGGTAATTAAGCATAATTTCTCCTCATGGAAGAAGAACATCAGAAGGTAGAAAATATAAATTGTAGGTTTGGCTTAGATACAAACTAGGTATGAGTTTGGGGCTAATAATAACAAGCCTAGGTCTTGGTTTCTTTTCCAGCTAATAAGTTCCTTCATCCTCCTTACTCTCTACACATTCGTCTCTCTTACATTTTTATCTAAATAAGCAATGTCATATATATGATAGAAATATAAAATAAATATATTCCTTCATTATTTCCTACTTGTTTGGAAACTGAAGTTCAAAAAAGTTAACACTTCTCCATCTCTTTCACTATTACATCCCCAGTGCCTAGACTGACCCCTAAAATTTAGTAAGCACTTAATAAGTATTTGTCAAGTGAATGAACAGTGTACAGTTTCTGTTTACTGGGACTGGTACACTCTTGACAGTTATCTCCTTTCCCTGGAACAGTATTTGGTCCCACCATGCAATAGGCCTCCAATAAGTAAATATTGCCCAAAGTCATGAAACTAGGGATATTTACTTTATTATCATCATGAAGTTGTTCACATGGGAAGAAAGTTGGTATATCACTGTTTCTTCAAAAGATGCATTTACAGAACAAAGAAGATGATGACTGAAATTAAATTAAGCCAATTGAAATGAAAAGTACAATGAATAAGCTGCATAATTTCCAGTTTCCAGATTTTTGAGGTATCCTGAATTTCTTGAGTGTGTGAAAGAATGAATGATATGCCTAACTAAAAGAATCAAAACTGTAATTATTAAGTAGACCCTCGTCCTCGTGTGTCAATAACTGTGCTTTAGTCGGGTGAGTTCGTGCCTTGTGCCAGAGCGTGTTCATTTTATATTCTTTTTCCTTCCTTAGTCTGTGAATTTCTGGTATGTACTGGTGATGAACGATGAGCACACAGAAAGAAGATATCTACTGTTTTTTCTCCTGAGTTGGGGTCTTCCAGCCTTTGTGGTGATTCTCCTCATAGTTATTTTGCGAGGAATCTATCATCTGAGCATGCCGCAGATCTATGGACTCATCCACAATGACCTGTAAGTACATTCAGGAAGAACACGTTGTTTCTTAGCCTTAATTGTATGCAGGCAGTATTAATAATAATGGTGGAAGCAGTTGATAAGAGGTGTGATTGAAGACGTACCAACAAGACCTTTGCTTTTTTGTTGCACTCTCTGAAGTTCTACTTCCTCTAATTGCCTATTAAAAAAATTATTGCCTCTGTAGAAACTTTAATAAATGCAATTGTCTCAGGTGAGCTGTTACATCAAACAGTTCATAGTAGTTTGTACCTTAGCATAATTGAGTTTATTAGATTGAGACAAATGAAAATACCTAGCAAAATCAGGGCATTAAACAAATATTTTTTGACAAAAATAGAATAAGTGAAAAATTTGGAGTGTGACACATTGTTTAAAGAGTCTGGGGTTGGGGGGAAGAGGGGAGATAGTGGAAGATGGCAAGGATCACTGCCTATAAGTTCCTTAAATACCAAAGACTGTATCAGAATAAATGGAGAACCTGCGAAAGTACATGGGAAGGAGACAAGATCACTGGGTCTTTCTTATACGGTCCTATTAAAGTACACTAGTAAAGTATATTACTAGCAAATCTTTACATTCACATGTATGTGCATAGCTTCATCTTGAATCTGGCATCTTACAACTTGAAGGACCACTCAGTTCCTTTTATTGACTCATATGCAAAGTAAAATAACCTTTATAATATAAAAGTTCTATTAGTTCTCTTGGTATAAGGAGTAGAGAAAAAATAACATTCCTAAATAACAGAATAAATGATACACAGTACTGTTTATTGTGAAGATAAAAAGTGATTAATAGACATGAAAAATCTTTAAAAGTAGTATATAAGCAGAAGTCATTTTAATTATTGCTGTTGATCAGTTATGATCATCTACTCTATACTTAATAAATACTCGTTATTAATGTATGCAAATGTGTTTCTCACAGAAGTAATGATAGAGACCCCACATCACACTGAGCCAAAAGATACTATGTAACACACACATAAACACATTGAGAATACCATAAATAGTCAGTTTGCCTTTTTAGTGAGATTAAGATTCTCTGATGCTGTTTATGGTATTATAATGTACTTTGTTCACATAAAATTCTAAAAGCAGATTCTTTTAGAAAGGAATAATTTTATCTTTTCAGAACTATGTTAAGACAATTTACTAGCCATGGCAGTAAGTCTTGGACTACCAAGATTAATTCCAGAATGTTCTTCATCATTCTTTGTCAAGCATAATTGTAACTATGAGAAAAACCCTGGTGACCAGCAGCTTATTCCTTTCATGAGCTCCCTGACTTACTCAGTGACAGTTTTAGCATTACAGAGATATGCTCCAGCTTTGATTAATGGAAACAGATGAAAATGGTATTATTTAGAAGAAACTCTCACTTAAAGTTTCTAAAGTGATTTTTAAAGCGAAAAGTCAACTATTATGCAGTAATATCCAAATAAACTAAGTTTTAGAATATTTGCCACCCAGGGTATTGAAAAAATTTCTTTGTGACCAGTCCAATATAAGTACAATGTAAAATATAATTTACCTTTACTTGGCTTTAGTATTAGAGGAGTGCTAGGACAAGTGTAACTAACCTTTGTAATTACTTCTTCATTCACATGAAATATTCCTAAATCATATACATGTGAATTTGTTCCCATTTTAAAAATCTTTATTTTTAAATCTCACTTTAATCTCAATAAAAGGATATAAATTAAATTTTAAGTAAAATATTTTCTTATGTCATTTAAAAATATGCCATTTCTAGATCTAATGATAGAATTTGTGGTTGTGTGAAATCAAAATTCATCTGTTATGCAATAGTTACTTTTGTAAATAGAACAAATTTCTTTTAGTGAAGAATTTTCTCTAAATATATCTCTAATACATTATTATATAAGTTGTATGTGTCAAATTCTAAAATTGACAAAACATTTTCATGATAATTTCATAAATACAGGAAGTGATTTCTCTTTTCCCATTAGCTCAAAAAATTGGTGTTATTGCTTCCTTAATAATTTGGAACACCTCACACATGAAGTCACCTAGGCCTCAGATTTTCCATACAGGAAAACTTTTATTTAAGATTTATATTTTTTGAGTAAATTTTTGTATATTGTGTGATATAATGACCTAGTTTCACTTTCTTACATGTGGCTGTTTGATTTTTTCCAACACTTTATTGAAGAAGCTTTTTTTACTCCAATATAAACTCTTGGCTCCTTTGTTGTAGCTTAACTGTCTATATAAGCATGGGTTTATTTCTGGACATTCAATTCTTCTCCATTGGTCTGTGTATCTCTTTTTATAGCAGTATGTGCTATATTGTTTTGATTATTATTGCTTTGTAGTATAGTTTGAAGTCTGGGATTATGATGTCTCCATTCTTTTATTTGTCAAGATTGCTTAGGCTATTTCAGGTCTTTCATGCTTCCATATTAATTCCATTTCCTTGAAGAATGCCATTGAAAACATGGACAGGGATTGCCTTGAATCTGTACTTTGCTTTCAGTAAGACCCAAGACCATAAAAAGCACAGAAGACGACTGTATTGACTTTTGTTTTTGCTGTTCCCCGATACTTGTTCTGTCTTTGAGAAAGTTCCATGTGTACTTGAAAAGAATGTCTTTTACATTTGAGGGGCAAAAGTGCCTTATGAATGTTTTTTCAGCCTACCTGGTCTAATTCCTCATTTAATACTGTTGTTTCCTTGCTGATTATCTGTTTGATTCATCTGTCCTTTGTTGTAAGTAGCACTCTAAAGTCCCCTACTATTGCATTGTTGTTAGGGTCTGTATTTTATGTTTGTAAGTAATTGCTGTACATATTTTTATTCTCCTTCATTTGGTGAGTATATATTTTGATCAGTGTTATGCTTTCCTGATGTATTGGTGCCTTAGTCATTAAATACTGGCCATCTCTGTCTTTTGTTACCTTTTTAAACTGAAAGCATATTTTATCTGATATAAGCATGGCTGTTACTGTTTTTTGTAGGGTACCATTTGCTTGTAGGCTTATTTTACAGGACAACTTTGTGTCCTATAGACGTCAGAAAGTAGGGTTTCTTTTTCTAATTTGGCCAGTGACTCTGTGCCTTTTACTGCTGAGTGCAGACCTTTGACATTTAACAAAAATATTGATACATAAGTACTTACTGCCATTTTTCTATTTGTTGTCTTCATGTTTTTGAAGATTGACTTTTCCTAAGGAAAAAAGGCAAACCAAGATATTCACATAAAAAGAAATTTAAAAGTATTTTTAAATGTATTTTTTTAATTTATCAAAAATTTCTGAGGCAGCAATTCCAATTTGTTTGCCATTACTTTTTAATTGAGAAAATTCTGCTTATACTGCATCCTCAAACTTTATTATCAGCAGTATTATTTCTCTACATGCTCAAGCTAGAAAATCTGGAGTCATCTTTAGCAGCTCCCTCTTCCCCACTTTCCACATCCTGTTAGTCACTGGGCTATTGATCCTTTTGATAACACTTGGAGCCTGTTTTCTCCTGTCCTTTTATATTTCAGAGGCCTAATTCAGGTCTTCATGATGTTGGAGCAAGTCTGTCGTTTGCTCACAGTGCTTATCATGTTATTTACTTCCCACTTTAGTCTGTTCCCCATGTCATCCCCAAAGTTAATTCTAAAACAAGATCCACTTAACCTACAATGTCTGTCTGGGGAAGAAAAGCTATGCTCTTATACACAGCAGACAATCCCTTTAGTGCATTGACCTCAACCTATATTTCCTAGTGCTTCATAGTCACTCATGCATGCTAATCCCTGCAACTATACTTTTTAAACTAAGGTACTTATTACAGTATCTCCACACCATAGAACCTTGGAATAGACATAGGTTATCTTCTTCTAGTTTAAATTTATTTAAATAGGTTATAAAAAATAGTTTAGTTTGTGAATAAGTTCAGATATTATTTTTACATTAGACTCATAATACTATGCTCTGTGACATTTGAATGGAAATACATGCACAGGACCTTATAGGGGCAGATCCAGATCGTAGGCAAAATCATGGAGATAATAAAAAGTTAAGTGATTGCTTAGTTGGGAGAAGGAAGAAGGGTGAATAGGAGGACCCCAAAGGATTTTTAAGTAGTGAAAATACTCTATCTGATAATGTAATAAGGACAGATATGTTATTATATACATTTGTCCAAATTCATACAATGTACAGCACCAAGAGTAAACCAAGTATAAGTCAAGTACATAGTTTGCAAATAAGAGTGAAGTATTTACTTTGGGTCATTACATTATGTCCATGTTGGCTCATCAGTTATAACAAATGCACCAGACTGGTGGAGGATGTTGATAATCAGAGATAATAATGTTGTGCATATGTGGGCCAAAGAGCAAATGGGAAGTCTCTGTAAATGTCCCTCCATTTTCCTGCAAACCAAAATATGTCCTAAAAATAGAGTCTCGATAAAATAGGTATGTAAAATTTTTATAATTTTACACATTTGATATACTTCTGACTGAAGAGAATTAGGGATCTAATAATAATTGGAAGAATTTTCCGCAGACCCAACTGCTGGCTATGTACATTCCAAGCCTTGTTTTTCTTCCATGTTCTTTGTGACTGATTCCTGTTGAACATTTTCATATTGCTCTGTAACCTGTGACCCAGTGTGTCCTTCTCACTGATATCTAGGGAAGTGGCACAGTGACAAATGGCTAACAATAAATTCCTAAGAGGAAATGACTTAAAACCACATTAATATAAACCCCATTCTCTAGCAAAATGTGTCTCTCTCTGAACTTTCCTCTAACTGCATTGCAAATTACTAGTCATCCCACCTGACCCAAGAGGTAGTGCAGCAAAAGAGAAATTGGGATAAAAAGACAAGAGTCTTAACTGATTGCAATGAAAATATCTTAGTTTTGTGAATTTCGCAAAAACCTATGGCCAGATGAAAATATTGCCTTGAAATGGACCATGCAAATGAGTGGCCCTGAAGGAATAAGCTTTATTAGCTTCATGGTACATATACTCCATTTCATTGTAAGATATATATCACACTCTACTGATACCTGATGATGAATATATTTGGAGTCTAGAGAATGGAAAAAAAAATCCCTATGATGTAGCTTTCAGGACTGAAAGTCATTCTTCAAAGTTTTTTCTCCTTTGATCTCCCTATCTACTTCCCTTTTTATCCCTTTTGGCCCTATTCTGTCTTAACACTGCATCTTTGCCTGTTTTTCTCTCCTTCCTGGGGAGATTATTGGTGGATCCTTACATCCTCAGAGATGCGCATATATAAGAAATACTAATTTTTTCTTTTTTTACTATTTTTTTCCAACTATAAATCAGAGACATTCTGCAGGGGAGGGGAAGGGAGAGTGACTGTAACAGGGGTGGGAAGAGCACAAGGGACTATGGTGATGGTGCACAGGTGAATTGGTGGTGGGAATTTTATGGGGACTATACCTGAGAGGAGAAAGCAAACATTGTACAAAAGTGAAAAAGTATGTAAAATATATATAAATAAATAAATTTTAAAAAAGGATTACTAATGTTTTCCTTGAAAACAGTTTCCCTCATATATTTAAGTATTTTGATGTGCCGATAGACCTTTCTTCTTCTAGTGGAAAGGACAGAACACTATCTGAGGTGAAAAAACATACTAAGGATAATGGAAAATTGTGACAAATTTTTAAGATGAAATTGATAAAATTAATGAAATCTTTGTTAGCAATGAGCCTTTTCAAATTGCAGCTTCTGCTCACCAGAATTACCCATTCATTCTTTGCCATTAGCTGTTCTAAGTGGAAAAGTTTACAAAACACTACTGCAGACATATTCAGCTATTAGTCCTTTTCAAAACATGTTAAGGAATTTCATACTATACTCTTTGTTCTTTTTTTTTTTTTTTTGGAAGAGAGTTTCCCTTCTCTGCCAAAGGAGATTTTACTCAAGGTTGAAGGTCTAGTCAAAGGTTGTTTTTTCTATGAGAACTTCTCAGAACACTTCAAGCAAAACTAATTGCATCTCATCCTTTTCCTGTAATACCTTTAGCCCCTATTTTTATCACTTATAAGACATCTTACAGTGTTTGCCTGTCTCTTAGGTCATAATTTCTTTGAAGGTAAAGTCTTATTCATCTCATTCTGCAGTGTTCCTAGTACTGTCAGTGTTTGCTGGTAAATGTTTAACAACTGGCTCCTCGGGACGGGGACAACTGTTCTGGGGCATTAGTTAATTTCCATGTTGTCCTGCTGTGGCCAGTTTCAAGCTACCAAGGCAGCATGACTGAACACAGAAGTGTGAAGAGATGCATAATAGCACACTGATATGTGACATTTCCAGTACATAGATACAGTAGATGCATGGGTGATAATGAAATGTAATAAATTCATTGAAATTGGTGATATTGAATATTTATTACCTTTTAAAATTATATTTAGTTGTAAATATATATGCTTTTCATTTTAAGTAATCGCTGTGTTTAGCAACTGGTTCACAAAATTATTAAAAATTCAGCAATAAGTTCTTACGCGCTTGTACAAGTCAGACCCAGCTTGGCATTTTAGAGGTTTCCTTACCAGTAAATGTTGATAAATTGTAACAGTCATTTTCAAAGGAGTTTAGAAAAAATCATATTGGCAGTAGAGTAGGGACACTAATACTGTCTTCAGATTGACACTGATGTTATCCTCAGGTAACTTTATGGATTTGTATGTGACTTCTAGCTCTTCCTTTCAGAAGTAGTCTCAAAATTTAGAGCCTACAGGGACCACAGGCAAATCATCAAGTACTTCCTCAGTTTACTCCCACTGTGACCCCCTCCCCCCATATGGAGGTGAAAAGAAGCAGCTCTGAACTTCCACTCTCGGAATCCCTGCAAAATGATCTTTCATCAAGAGATAATGAAGAGATTAGAGGTGGCATCAGCACTCCCAGCATTTCCTCTGATAAAGTTTTTACTAGCTCACAAATTCTCAGCTTGTACTTACTGGTCTTGTTAGAACTAACAGTAGGCAACGCACCTCATGTAGTCTAGATGTCCCAGGAATGACTCTGCAGACTTTCCTTGACATGAAGTAAGATATTCCTAGGAGCTTCAGAGTGAATTTTATTATTTATTCCAAATGTTTATTTTTTATAATTTTATTCCCAAACCCTGATATTTGCTTTGTTATGTAATAACTATCTACCATGTAATAAGTATCTGACATAAATTAGAGCTAAGAAGAATTTAGAATATTTTTTGTAAAAGCTATAGTTTTTAAATATGATTTAGTAAAAGAATCCCATTTAAGTTTTCTTTTTACATTTTATAATAGCAAAAGAGAGGTAAATAAGTCATATTATGAACCGAGGTTGTATGTTTTTATTGATTTTGCTATAGTGCCTATGGCGCTCAATTGGGTGGGTTTCGAAACATTATCATAGCCCTCGTAGCCATTCAGCTATTTGGAATCAAGGAGAAAGAAAGACTAAAAGCATCAGAATATCAAGGGCACTCATTTAAGTATATTTCAAGAAAAAAAAATAAGTATAGTTACATGAATTATAAGTACATAGTTCATGTTTTTCTAAAATCTGCAAATTGCTCTAACTTTTGAGTTCCATTAAGGCATCACAGACTTAGATCAGCGTTACATCTTAACATCTCATTCATAAATTTGTCTAAGGTCACAGACAAAATAGTGTTTAGGTGTGATTTACTAAAAACTGTCTGAATTAGGGAAGTAGATGTTAGATGAGGCACAGAATGAATGGGGGGGGGGATGTATAAACACTAAATGCAACATGACACACAGACTTCCTAAGTAATGAATAATGATCTCATTGAGCACTTCTGAGAAACGGTAGTTTCATACGCAGTTCCTAGGGTGGATCAAAAGAACCACCTAAATATGAGCACACATCTGTCCATCTTTTAAAAGGAGGGGAAGTGCTTGACTTACACAAAGGCTGTTGAAACATCAGTCTTGTTCTCAGTAATCCAGTGTTCTCTGGGGTACTGTTCAATGACTCTTTTTGCCTCCAACAACATAGTTAGGAATTTTAAGTAAAATCTGCTTCTTCTCTGAGTCCCATAATATTTGGAAGTAGGGAAATCATTGTTTATATTTGTTCAAATGGATTTTTGATAGGCCAGAAATAAAATGAAAGTTTTAAGCCACAGATATTTTTAGATTTTAAAACCACCAGAAAATGGATACTTTAAGTGATAGTCACTTCATAATATAAAGAAACTTTGGATTGAAAAATGCCTGGCTAACTCATTTACTACCTGCATTAGCAACATTCTATGAATCGTCTAAAAACAGATCTAGACTTGCATCCTAGAAATCACCTTTCATTCAACCAGAATATATTAATCTTAATTTATGTAAACTTTCTGACATTTTTGAAATATTTAGAAATTAGACAATGTAATGACCCTTATATCACTAGTTCTATATTGTAGTGATTGATATGCTTCTTTCTTTCCCACGAGACTTTAAGTTCCTTGTAAAATAAAATCCAGACTTTATTTGACTTTTGGATTCTCAGTGTACAATTATTCACTATTTGATGAGTGAATGATTTCTTAGAAAGATGACACTATTTTTATTGAATTTAATTTACATTATAAATGTTACTATGTCTAGACCTGAATTTTTAACAACATGTGTTAAGCTACAAAAGTAGTTTTCTCTAGGGGATAAAATGGGGAAGAGGTATCCAAACAGAGGTTTTCACTTTCTACTTTAGAGTCTTGATTGTGTTTATCACAATCTTGATTTACTACTTTTATTAAAAAAGAAAAGTTTAAGGCCAAAATATGTAACACCTTTATGGATGGGAAGACTTGACTATTGTTTAGATCTTTGTTATATTTATGTTGGAATCTTCATAAATGGTGTTACCACTTGTTTTGTTTCCTGAGGAAGAAAAATTTAAACACTTTTGTAAATAAGAACATCATTTCTAAATAGTTATTTTCTGATTTATGGGATTCAGCTTCTCTTTATATTCCTGTGTCCATTTCTCTTCCTTCCATTGTTTACTCATTTAGTCATATCACATTAATAAAAGGAAAAAAATAAAAAAATTACTAATTCTATCCCAGAAAAATTTCAGTCCACATTTTTCCTAATTCATTTAAAATAATATTATATTCAGAATAATTCCTTGGTCAACCTGTTGTAAGTAGCAGTATATTAGTATATTGTGTGCATATACAACATACCTCATCTATAAAACTAGAAAATCATGAGCTTTAAGTTTCTCTTCCTTAATACCCTCTGATTATCAATTTATCTGTTTATAACATGGCTTATGCTTCCTATTTGCAAGGACTTTTCCTGTGTAGATTTAGTAAGACAAAAAAAAAGTAATGCTCACAGATATGGTTTTGCACCTAGTAAAACTACTTTATTAGCTTTGAATTTCATTACATTGGTCGTAGGTGCAATTAACTGATTTGTCCATTTTAGCTAAAACACTTTCCTCTCCAGACAATGAGCCATAATCCCCTTTAGTTCTGAGAATTCTCTCAGGTAGCTGAACTTACATGCACTCCAATCCCTGCCCCCATTCTTCATGTCTAATAAAGTCACCTCTTATTTTTAATTCTTCCTTTGCAGTGCATCTCTTGCATTTGACCTTTGCTTTCCAATCCCACTACTGCCACTTAAAACCGTGACCTGAAGTATTGCAGTTTCAATAGTTTGGTGGCTCCCTTAGCTTTTTTATTTTTACATTGAGGACAGGTTGGTCTGCTTTCGCTGTTGCCATTCTCCTGTCTGACTTATTCCTAAATACAACTGATTTTCCTTAACTTTTTTATATTTCTGGATACCTTTTCAGCTTCATCTGTAACTGTTTTAGACCATTCCTTTTGTTCCAGTCTAGTAGGACTACTTGTTATTACTCCACTTCAAGCAACTTACTATTTCCTTTCTCTATCCTTTTTCTATACTATGTGTTTAATAAATTACCTTCCTTTCCTACCTCTCTGTCTGTTAAATCTTATGTATACTTTGGGATTAAAGTCCATGACCCTATAGAAGCCTTGCTCATTTCATCATAAGCAGACTATCGTATGAATAGCCTCCTATTTATTTAAATATTCCTATGGCACTTATCACATATTTTCTTGTATTTTTTTGTAGCTTTTTTCTTTCCTTATTTACTCTGAATATCAAGTACTGTGCTGATACTCAGTGTTGAGGGACTAATAGAATATAAGAAGCAATTGGCTCTTGCCTGAGACAATCTGTATAAAGTATATTCAAGGATTTTATACACACACACATATGCCAAATGTACGTCTATGATTTTTATTGAGATTCAGTTGATATGCAAAATTATGCTGAGTTTCAGGTATCAAACATGATGACTTGCTATTTTTATATATTGCAAAAAGATCACCCCAATAATTTTAATTACCACCTGTCACCGTACAGTTACAAAAACTATTTTCTTGTATGAGTACTTTTACATCTACTTCCTAGTAACTTTCAACTATGTAATCCAGTATTTTAATTATAGTTACCATGTTGTATCTTACACCCTCATGATTTAATTTATACTATAATTGAAAGTTTGTGCTTTTTTTACTCCTTTATCATTTCATCCACACTGACTTCCAACCTCTAGAAATCTCCAGTCTATTCTCTGCGCTTCTTTTGTTTTCATTTTAGATTCCACACGTAAGGAGGATCTTGTTGTGTTCACCTTCCTGTATCTATTTCACTTAGCTCAATACCCACAAGGTCCATGCATATTGTTGGAAATGGGAAGACAACATTCTTTTTTTATGACTGAATAGTGTCCGTTGTATATGTACCTCAATTTCATCGTCCATTCAACCTTTAATGGACACTCAGGTTGCATCATTACATCTATAATTTTTAATCGATATTTAGTAGGTTGATTTGGATCAGATTTTTTTTATTAATTAACAAGAAGTGTCATTTATTCAGTGGAGATTATTAATCATCTATTGGCTCTAGGCACAGTGTTGGGAAGTTGTTCAGAAATTACCAGAGCCTAGAAGGATCTTGCTCTTAAACACTCAGGCCACCACCTCAGTGTCACATAAAAGTGTTAATTCCTATGTTCTTGGATCCAGTTTTGGGACCTAGGTCTTTTTTTTTTTAACCTCTTTCTTAACCTGGTTATTAATCAAAGAAGAGGAAACCTCTTTGCTTTGGAAAGATTGGAAATAATGACCAGTATTCCCTAAAAAACATCCCCGTCCTCCAGGACCATCAATTGAGAAAGCACACATTAGTCCTCTAAAAAGCCTGCCAAAAGCTAGATTGATGAATTTTAGGTATCTTGTGGCAAATAATGAGATTAGATTATTACTCATTGTGAGTAGATAGACTGAGTAAAGATAGAATAAAAGATGTGACCAAAGAAGAGAATGCCTCTCTCTCGTTTATTTATTCATATGTCCATTCAGTAAGTATTTATCAAGTACCTTTTATTTGCCAACATTGGAGGTGCCATAATAAAAATAGTCTCTGAAATTAATCCTGGTGATAGCAAAAAGACAGATGGTACAGGGAAGAAGGGGGTTGATATAGGGAGAAAAGAAGACTAGAGAGGAGGATTTTTGTATTTTTATCATGATTGTAAATTATTAAGCGTATCATGATTATAAAATCTAGGGATGTTCAGGATATACTTGAGGTATTCCAATGTGAGAACCATTTGTGAAACTGCTGTCCTATTACATTCAGTAGTGCCTAACAGTCCACAAGAATTGATATATATTTTAAAAATGTCTTATAATAAGTGTGACTTTAAAAATGAATATATGACTCATGAAGAATTTTATTCTACAAGTTGTTTGTAAATATATGAATATGTATTTTAATTTAGACGTGTTGTTCTCTTTGTATTGTTGAGTGATCAGCTACCAAACTAAGTGGATTATAGTATGGCCTCATTTGGCAGGACCCATTCTAGTGTAAAGGATAGTGTTTTTCCCTGTAACTCCATGTTAAAAACGGTAATAGAAAATAAGCACAAAAAACAAAGTTTTCAAGTAAAGAAAAAAACAAACCCTTCATGTTAAAGTGTGTTGGTGAATGCCTGGAGGTCGGTGATATGTCTTTTGCTTTGTTACCTGAAGGAGAGTTGAAGCTGTTTATTTATATTGTGCTGCCACTTCAGCCATGAGACAGGAACACTTTATCCTCCCATGGCATGAATACAGGAGGTGATTGCAGACAAAATAGCCAGTCAGAGCAATATTACGTATTCTTCAACTCAGTAGCTCTTGATAAATAGGATTGTATGATGCAGGCCTCAAGTTGTAGACATAACACCAGTGATGTGAATTTCTGTTAGCATGATTTACAAAGTACAAATGGTTTCATGCTCTTGGATGTGAATTTACCCCCAGGTAAATGTTTACCCCAGGTAAATTTACCCCCAGGATAATGTTTCTCAGGGTATAGTTCTTAGGTGACTTTCACCACCTGATTTCTGATTCTCATCCTGGCTTGCAGAGGTTCTCATCCTCATGTCTGGGGTAGTTCCTGCAGGATCAGCACTTTGAAGGGGGCCTGAGAGGATTCTAATGCAAATTGTAGTTTGAAATCTATGCAGACAGAAGAAAAAGAAACCCCTCCTGTCAATCAGTGTAACTAAATTGTTAATATAAATTTCACTAATATAACTATATTAAACATAACTGGTTAACTAAATATAACTATATTACATAACTATAATTATTGTATGTTGAAAAGTAACCAGTAGACATACACTGAAAGAAAATATTTTAAAAATTTATTTTATTGAGCATATTTATAATCTGCCCTACCCAGAATTATCTACCCATAATTGCCTTACTAAGTAAAAACCAGGTACTTGCTGGATTTTCCACATTTTCTTAGAAAAAGAAAGCAAATTATAGAGACTTAATAAAGAATCTGGTCCTGTAAGGGAAAGAAATCCTTTTCTACAGACCTCTGAGCATCACCTCCCTTCTGACCTTGTCTGTTAAGAACGGGATGTCCTGCCGGAAGTCCCAGGTGGGCTTCCTGGAATGCAGTTTTGTACTTTGCCAGCTCTCTCTGCCCTTAATGTGTGGAGTTAATTGAAGCTCCAGACAGTTCTAATAGCCAAGTGAATGTCTCAGATAGTTCCCTCTGTTGTCCCAGACGTGGGCAGAGATTCCTTGGGAGATGCCATCAGTAAATTGGATATGGGAGATTTACACAGCTGCATAGTAGGGCAGAGTTTTTGGCAAAGCCTCTCCAAGAGAGGTGTTGAAAGAAAAGTTGAGATTTATGTTACTCAATATCTTGACCTCAAATAGTGTTTGCTTTGGGCTCTTAGGTGTAAAGGCAACTTTTGCCCTTCTAAAAAGCAGCAGACACTCTTAAATCTTACATCTTGGGTTTGCTTTAAATCAACTAAAATAGAAAATGCAACTGTACATTCTACAAATAAAGTTTTTTCTTTTTATAAAACAGTCATATTGAGGTTCCATTCAAAAGCATGTCATAAAACACATCTATACCAATTGAGTAAAAATCCCCAGCTTTGAGAAACAAAATTATACCACTCAGAATTCATGCTAACACAAATGACAGAAACCTGATGCAAACTGGCATGGCACAAGCTTAGGGATTACGTAAATTGACGGGGAGCAGGCTGCAGATCAGACATTGCCTGTATACAGGGTTCAAGACATCAAAGCTCTCTAACTTGCACCATTACAGGGGGAGCCCAAGGTGTAGTGATCAGTCATGTCGTAACTGCAAGATGCGTCTTGATGGCCGATGGCTTCAGACTTTCATCCGGGTGCAGCTTGATGGCCGGTGGCTTCAGACTCTCATCCTTTCGGTCTTTCAATCCAGAGGAAAAAGGTTTTCACTTTTCAAAAGTTCCACCAAAAGTCCTACGTAGGTGTCTCATTAGCTTCATGAAATCAGTGTCCATTCCTGGGCTTCCCTGTGGATAGATGAGCAGGTAGCATTGATTGTCCAGGTCATAACCTCGTCCATAGATCAAGGCAGAGTGAGGTCAACTGTGGTCAAATCACATGCATCTCACAGGAAATTCTTAAGTGCCATTACCAGAGGAAGATTTAAATACCAGATAAGCATCTGGCAGCTACATCTGTTACCTAGGCATATCATAATAAGTCAATGGTATGAAAAAACCTACACGAATGCATTGCTACGGGTTAGGAAGTGTCTGGTAAGTAGCAGTGGACTTTTTGACATCCACTTTTCTGATAATTATTCCTTATATAATTATCATTTGAGGACTAGAACTTGAAATTCTTATCAACTAATTCAGTTGTCTAGGCCTTAGCGATCAAAGCAGGTCATTTTTAAGAAAAATTTAGAGAAAATATGGTAGTGTTTCTAACTAATATTTTATGGCTTACAGTTATGCATTATGGATGTGATTTCTTGCCCAGAGACTGTGTATGATGCTACTCTCTGTAATGTTAGCTGGTTTGTTCTATTTCTGGGCAGGTCCCAGCAATCATTCTTGTAAGGCTGCCATGGGTGTGTGCTTTTGTAAGCTGGCCTTGATCCCAAGGAGGGGGGTTAGAAATACAACATGTATCCAGTTCCAGTCTCAGCCCTCCAAACTATTTGACATTCTTGTTCTTGGTTCTGACACTGGCCTGCATGCATTCCCTAATCAGCCAATCATAGAAAAATGAATTTGCCCAGCACTTGCATTTGTATATGACTTTCCACTTTACAAACTACTTTCGTGTTATTGCCCCACTTGATTCTTATAATAGATGAGGTTTTATCCTAAATTTCAGGTAAAGAATAGAACGTGCTAGAAGGGATTAGTCAGCCCTTATAGGAGGACTATATGGGGGTCAAATAAGGTATCAGGAAAAAATAATAATAATAAATAAATAGACAAAATTAACAGGCAACTATAAATCAGACATTCTGCAGGGGAAGGAGAAGGAGAGGGATCAAAACAAGGGAGGGAAGAGCACTAAGGACTATGGTGATGGTATAAGGGTGAACTGGTGGTTGGAATTTTATAGGGACTACACCTGAGAGGAGAAAGCAAATATTGTACGAAAATGAACAGTGATATAAAATATATATAAATAAATTTAAAAATAAAACAAAATAGATTATGAGGACCTTTAGTGACTTGCACCAGGTTATGTAAGTAGGAAGTGACAGCCAGGGCTTTGGATCTGGACTGAGTCTGTGTTCTTTCCATCACGCCATTGCCTGGAATCCATTCTGGCATTTGCAGACTGTGAGACATGGCTGAGCATGTGTGAAAGGCCTATCTTCTATCAGGAAGGATGCAGGGCTGAGGAATGTGTGGGTATTTCAGCTGGAGAGCATAAAGGCTTGACAAATTGAGACACTAAGAATGAAGCAGTAGGAGACATTTTAGAGGACCTTAAACCTACTGAATACCATTGCCTTGACACCTACATCTCTGAAATATTATTTAAGGTACTGACTTTGGATACAGGTTAGTTCATGTGCTGCTTTATGACAATCCAAATAAAGTCAATATTTTCATTGAATGTCCCTTACTTTGAAATATATAATATTAACTTTGAATTCTTTCTGTCTCTAGTTTACTAGAACCAAGTGAAACTTTGCATTTTTCTTTTGTCCTTTTTACAGATTTTCAAATTATAATGTAAATTTAAGGCAAATATTTCCATATTATAAAGAGGCATAAATCAGTGGTTTGAATCCCTAAGAGCAATTATTTTAAGTCGGTTAACCTATTGTTGGGACTTTGAATTGCAAAATAAAATATTGTATCTAGCCTAATTTCTAATTTATTTGAAGAGTATCAGTTACAGCTGTCATAACTGATGCTCTTGAAGGACTGTAATGCAAAGTGCCAGAAGGCTGTCAGCTTCCTTCCTCCGAAAGTAAGATATGACTTGAATTCTGAGGCCTACTGTCTTTCCTCCGGTGATTATTATTTTTCTCCCAATTTCTTCACAATATTATATTTATAAAGTTAAGTACATAAAATCCAATTGGAATGGCTGGAAGCAGATCAAATGTTTAATGAATCCGGCTTTCTTTATATTAGGTGGGAAATCAAAGCTGAGACTAATAATTTTTGTGCCCATGTAAGAATCAGAGACCTAATTAAGCCCACACAGAGAACTGAGTTAGAGACTACTTATCTTCTAAATTTCCTGTCTCATTAGCCTTCGTGTGAATCTTTACGGAGGAGTGTAGAACAGAAGTAAGCAGAAATCGTGCAGACTCTCCTCAGAGGGTGAAGCAGGTAGCTGGCATGTGACTGCAGCCCCAGGTCATTATATCTTGAGTGTGAGTGACACACACCTGTGCTCATCCTGGTTCTGGCTTCTCAGAAAATACTGAGGCAGGTCTTCCATGTTCTTTAATAAGAGTAGGACTTAGGGGCCTCCCCGGTGGTGCAGCAGTTAAGCGCTGCGCTGTGGAGCTGTTGGCAGCGGCGACACGAGTTCAACGCCCGGCCGGGGAGAATCCCACATAGTGGGGCAGACCTCTCCTGCCTCACCCGCTGCTCCCCTCAGCAGTGTACTTCTGATCTGCCTGTTCTGCTCCCCACTCTGTCTCTGGTGAGCCCTCTCGCCACCCCACGCCTCTGGCCTGTACCCCAGCTTGTATGTAAAAAAAAAAAAAGAGTAGGACTTAGACAGAAAGCATAATAGTATCTGCCCCTAGAGAAGCAAAAACACTTTGAATTCAGACCTAGATGCTTCATATGACCAAAGATATCCATCAAGGAAAAAGCCATCAGAGATAAATTTTAATGATTGCCTATTGTGAGAATGAGTCAACACCATTATTATTATATTCTTCAGTCAAACATGGCAGTTGAGGCTATGAAAATAGTTACAGGGATTCTAAAGGCATGCAAACAGTTGCTATAGCACTCAACTCAAAACATTTTGAAATTGAAAAAAATATAGTCAGAGTCATCAAGACCCTTAAAATACTTACACTTTGAACTAGTTAAAATAGCAATCATTATCTTTCATATAGCCTTATCTGCCTGATCCAATCAGAACAGATGTCATCCCCTGTATATATCAATGCAATCTAGGCTCTGTGATGGCAGACCTTAATGAATAGAATTTATAGTTTAAAAAATACATTTCCACTAATGCTAGATTTAGCTTAGGTATATCCAAATGCTGATAGAAACTGAGTGGGAAGAACCACTGAAAATTACTGCCAGGGAGAGTTGAATAGTTGAACTACAAACTTTCTTTGGCTCCTCAGAACTTTTTTTTCTTTTTTCTGCCATGAAAATGTGCAGGATAAAAAATTTGACTGAAAGATTTGATTCAGTGGTTCAAAATAGAGTACCCCCTGTGCTTCAAGATTTATGGAAGGAAAGCCTTTAAGCAATTTCTGAGTCCTGGATACATTTGGGTTCTTATTTGTGTAACCCCTGTAATCAGGGCTAAATACAGAGAGCTAAGAGTTTGACTTGGCCTATGTTTTCTTGAAATGGCTAACATCCATTTATACGCTCATAAATCCTTCAAGTGTTTCCACTGTGTGGGTTTGTGGAACCCCACCCCCACTTATGAGCAACTAAAATTGGGTCACAGATAGGCTTGATTACTTGTGGGGAAACAATTTTTGGGAGATGAATACAGTAATTTAGTTTTCCTTAATGAGAGGGCTGAATATGTTCCAACAGGTTTACAAGTTATAGTTTTTAGTCTCTTCCCTTTTTAAGATAGTACATTTAAAGAAGACAAAGAGAACTAAAAACAACTAGGTTTAGGTGTGAAACCCTGGGGCCTGTAAAAGGCAACTGAGTATCCTACGGAGGGTTTTTTAATTTTTAAGCTCTCTGCTGTCCCAGATCTTACTTCCTTTGAGTGTAAGTTAAAATATAAATGACTAATTTTTCCCTTTTGAAGATTCTGAAGACGAATTTAAGACCTAATGATTTTGAAGGGTTGATGCTTAAACAGAAACCTCTCTTTATAAGCAAACTTGTATGTTACAGGTTTACAGTTAATAAAGCCAGTGTTTAAACATCAGAAACTCTTGCAATTGAAAATCCATGATGTGTAGCTGAATGATTAAGTTAAATATAAGCACTGCATACTCTGAGCATGAAGATTAGTCTGCAGCTGTTCACAGGGCACCAGCACAGGTGGAAAGTGTGATCGTCCAAGGAAGTGGTGAAGGTGAGATGAGTAAGACCTTAGGTAGAGATTCAGTGGGAATGGAATGAAAAACAGGACCTGATATCAGAAATGCAGTTGTTGTTAGATATTTAAAAGTATATGTCTCTTCTCCTTATCTTCTGTTTAGTTTTTGAATTAGGGTTAATTTTTCTGAGCTGTTTCAGGTTTAGTTGCCAGAAAAGTGGGTAAAAGGTATTTGGAAATGCTTTCTCGTATCTGGTTTGGAAATATAAATTAGATCCCCACCCATGCTTTATTTCTTATAATCCCAAAAGGGATCTGGACTTGGAACCCAGAGTTTGTTCAAGCAGTACTTTGCCGGAATCAAGAACAAGGCTGCTAGAACTGCATATCCTTTTTGAAACTCCAAGTGTTTAACACTGACACAGAGAGGGTGGACAACAAGATATATTACTAAAACGCTTTTAAAAGATTATTTTTGTTTATTTTTAGAACTAAATGTGGTAATTAGTGTATCATAACCAGTAACTAACTGTAAGCAAAGTATGTCTTTCCATGTTTTTCTCATCTTAGAGGCTTGTGGTTCTCTGCTTGAACCACACACTAGAATCAGCTGGAAAGCTTTTTCACATAAATACCAATATATAGGCCCAGTGGTAAACTATACCCCAGAGGGGGATACATCTAACCCACACCCCCCCCCCCACCTAGCTGATTCATTGTGCAGCTAGGATTGAATTCCTCCTCTCTAGACACTTAAGCCTGTAGCATCATTTTGTTTCAACTGTTTATTCTCTTGGTAATCTCAGCCATTTCCTCCACTGTTACTGACCTTGTAGAATGCGTGATTATTTTGAGACAAGAAGAATGGCAATAAAATTGAAGGTTTGGGCATTTTCAAACTAGATGAAAGGAAATTCATTTTAATAATAGGCTATTTTAGAAAGGGAAGCAATCATTGTATTCCCTGCATTTGTTTAGCAGATTATAAACCCTAATGTACCACTTCTCAATTAACTATTTACCCTGCCTACATTTAGGATTTAAAAACATTAAACCTTCGTTTACACCCTCTGTCAATCAGCACTGATTTATTTCCCTCCTGGGATTTAGCTAAAAGAAGTGTTCAGTTATACACAAATTTTAAAAACTAAACAACTACACAAGATGATTAAAAGATATAAGATAAAATTCCTAAGCCCTAGAAAATGCCTCAGAATGTGTGCATAATTCATAATGAGAAGAACTACATTCTCCTAAAACTTTTCCTTTTTGGTTAAAAAAGAAATCAGTTTCTTCTCACAGACACAAACTATATTATAAGCATCTCCATAGGGTTTAGAATGCTGCTTACTGCATAATGGGCTAATGGGCTAAAGTGGTCCCTTCAGTAGAAAGCCTGCCCTTTAAATTTCTTGCCAGGCTAAGTGACAGATGAGACAATTTACATCCACTAAGATTTCAGTAACTTGATGCAATAGCCTTGGCAACAAAATTCTACCAAATGAAAAGCATCAAATTGCTCAGAATGGTGTTCATAGTCTGTGGGTCTCCACTTTGACTTCCCTGGGAATTGTGCCAAGATAAAAGGCTTTAAAGTTTCCATTGCTACTTCTGAATTATAAACTACAGCTTTTTGAGCTCTCATTAGACAAGGAAAGTTGATTGCTTATAGCAAGCTTCTGTGACTAGCCCTGGTAACCTTGAGGCCACTTTCGATCCATCACAGGAGAAGTACTACATATGAAGTGATAATATAACTCATCTTCTGCATTATTCCCCCTCTCTTCTCTCTAGCATTCCCTTGTTCTGTTTTGCCATTTACTCCTCCCATTGACAGAGTACCTGCTCCTCTCCTAGGCAGACCTTAACTAACTTGCACTATAAATTATACAATTCGGGGCCTCCCTGGTGGCACAGCGGTTGAGCGCTGCGCTGTGGAGCTGTCGACAGCTCGCGATGCGAGATCGACGCCCAGCCCGGGAGAATCCTACATGGTGCGGCAGACCTCTCCTGCCTCGCCCGCTGCTCCCCTCAGCAGTGTGTTTCCGTCCATCTGCCTGTTCTGTTTCCCCACTCTCGCCGCCCCATGCCTCTGGCCTGTACCCCAGCTTGTATGCATAAATAAATAAATCTTTAAAAAAAATTATACAATTTGATGTAGTCAGGAGCTAGGCCATTGCAAAAATCAAAGAGGCACAGGAAAATTTTAAATCTTATTAAGTCTGATAGTTAAGCATTCAAATACCAGTTATCAAAATGATGACATAAATACCTAAAAAAGAGCTTGGGAGCTTATGTAAAAATGGATGCTCTTTTAGACATGTATTTAGAACAATGGGTTTTATTACTTTTGAGTATGTAAGATCTTAGGAACTTTTTTCTCTTGTGAGAACCACTGAGGAAATGCAAGCTATCAGATAAGATGATTTGGTTCAGCTGATCTCTCAATAGACTGCTATAAATAAAAGACAAAGCTGGTAGATTACTCTTTTGTATCCTTCTGCACATTCAGAGTGGCAGCTGAGGAACCACCCCATCATCAATCAACAACAGTGAAAAGAGACCACACAAATCACAAATGTTTGTTTCCACGAAAAGTCATTACATTTATCCCATTTACATTTACTCTATTGATAGCCCAAACAAAGATGTGGAACCAAACTGTTCAGTATTGTCATTCCACTGTGATAGGTCTAGGAACTCTGTATATACTGTTAAAAATTAGGCACTGTTCACAGAAAAGCTTGGCCTCCTAGCCTTAATACATGAAAGCACCTCAGTGCTCAACAAGGTAAAGCACAGATTTGAAAAATTAGGCACATTATATGGATGAGATGATAACCAAGAAAATAATACTTACTACAAAGTGCTATGGAATAGGAATTTTATCATTTTGATTTTAGAAATGAGAAAAATGAGAGGTGTGAAGGAATTATATAAAACTTATACAGGTCACACAACTAGCAAGTAGCTTAGCGGGAATTGAAATTGCTCCAAAGTCAATGCTAAACAACTAGCCTATAGTTCTGTAGCCTTTAGGAAACTTCTGTCCCTTACAAACAACATTAAATGCTTGCAAATGATTTAAAGCAGAATAGGTGTGATTCCAGCAAATGGATGTAAGATATTTTATTGGAACCCAGCATAAAATAATCTGTTCTAAAAAATGAAGATTATTTGATCACTTTGTTTCTGTGTAAATTTAACTAACCTACTATTTAAAAATCCTGAAGTTTTAATTATTAATATGCTGCTTTATGATGGTATAATTACCTTTCCATATATTCCCACTCAAGTCCTGAAAAATGGAAACTTTCAAGATACACCTCTGTATTTGACATTGAAGAGTAGAAGGAAATAGGTACATACTATTAACTAGAGATTATTTTGGATTGGTGCCTGCTTGATTTCAGTTAATGGAGGGAAATGGGTTCAATGTTGAAGCTCTTAGGGAGGTTTAATAGCACTTTGAACATGAACATTTCTGAACTCATAAGCAACACAGTCATCTAGGCTGTGAATGTATTTTACAGGTGTGCCGAAAGACCTGGCAGGTGAGAAATGGAAATACCAAAGACCTCAGTTAAAATGTCTAATCCATCAATAAAAACAAATATTTCCATAAAGACAATTTAGATTTGGTTCTTACAGTGTGATGAAGATAAGATCAAAAGTCCACTGGACAGAAAACTAGTCCTTTGTCACTAACAGGCTATCTAGGGAAAAGGAACAGTTTCTCAGTTCTTCATTTTCTAATCCATAAAACAATAAAGGACTAAATAATGAATGCTAACCCTTTTGATAATCTCATAAAAGCTTAGAACTTTGCATAAATGTGCAAGTATAAATTCAGTGGATTTGTTACACCCCTGAAACCTCACCATAGAACCCATGTTAAACATTTGTAGATTAAATCTCACATTCTTTTTGAAGCCCACTTTGGTGATTCTGTCCATTTTTAATGCTGAGGAATTGACATGCAGTGGGTACATGTTCTTGTTTGGCAGCAAGGCAGGGCCAACCCAGAATGTGGAATACTATGGGAAGGACCTGGGAATAGAGATGAAGATTTTTGGGCTTGTTGGGGCAGCACTCAGTGAAAAGAGCGTGGTCATTGAAGTGAGAAGCCTTTCTCTGTGAGGAGTACAGACTGGAGTGACTTGATTGTTTTGCTTGCAGGGGGAAGGTGACAAAGATTTTAAGTTTGTTCTCCTGCTTTATTTAGCAAACTGTGCTTTAAACACAGACTGTCTACTCTGGATCTCAATAAGGAAAACTTTATTGTTTGAGTTCTCTTTCCCACAGCAGAGCTAAAAGTAAACAGCAGCCAAAGATAAACAAGGAACATTGCTTTTTCCTGTGTTTTACAATAGCAAGTCTAATTTATGGACAGTATTGTTGGTGGTGTAAAGACTGGCTCTTACAATAAACTTTTAAAAGAGCCTGCTGGTTTCTAAGCCTTACCAAACCAGCAGATTTGCTTTTGTTGTTCATGAAATTTGTTTTGCAAATAGGCTTTCTTAAATAGCAGACTCTGTGCTGGAAGACACGAGACCCACTTATTACTCAGGTCCACTGTTTTGTTTTGCTTTTAAATCTCTAAACCAATGAATGTCTAAATTTTGACTTTTTCTGCTTTTTTTTTTCTTGTAAAAAGAAGTAGACAGATTTATGAGTAAAGAATAGAGTTATATATCCCTGCTTCTGAATCTGTCTTGAGGTTGTCTGGAAGTTGGTGTAAGAAAGGATTCCTCTCCAAACTCCTGAAACTTTGAAAAACTACATTAATTCTCCATTAATTCTCCTTTCCTTCATTCCCAGCCATCTATATAAACTTAGGAGACCTGATCCCTTAGAATCTGGAGTCTATCCAGAGTCAGTACTGGCCTGGTTTAGAGTCTGGTTTGATTACTTATTTACTTGTGGCTCTATTTTCAAAAGACTATGCTTTGTTATCCTTAAAGTCGTTTTGTCCTCTTTGTCTAATCTAACCTAATTCCTGTTCCTAAGTTTATGTTCTCATAATACTGCCATTTCTGCATGTCCAAACTTACCTGACATATTAGATCTATCCAAATCATGCTTATGCAAATATGGCTGACCCTGCCCTCTGCTAACCCATCTCTACCATCAGGGACCAGCCTCTCTAAACACATCCTATTCCAGAATTTGTATCACCAAACATGACTAAACCAAAGTCCAAGTGAAGACATTAGATTTTCTAATTAAAAATCATTAGATTTGTTTTAGCTTTAGCTTTTTAAAAAAAAATTATTTAAAGTAATATACCATACCAGTTCAACTCCCCTCTATATTCCCTTATATTACATCTATAGGTTTACACCTATGTTTTTATACTTTTCATGAAGTACTTAGTGGTCCTTTATGTAAATGTACCTATCCACCTGCAGTTTGCTTGTTTAATCAATATATTCTTTTAAAGTTTATTCCAACATGAAACACCTGCATGTAGCTCATGCATTTAAACTGTTCTTCTATATGCCAAGATAGGAAAATACTAAACTTATCCCTTTGATATGCTATCAGTTGATAGACTAGTAGATTTTCTTTAATTTTTCAAAAACCATTGTTCAGTAAATGTATTTGCATATGCATGTGTATCAAAATGTCTCTGGAACCTATAATAGAAATGAAGGTGCTGAACATCTTAAACATTACTAGACACTGACAAATTATTCTTGAAAATGGTTGCAATAACTCATACCACAAGCCTTGTAGGGGCGCATTCCTGTAGCTTCATCAACACTTAATGCCTATTCTTTCAAATGATTATCTGTTTTTCTGACAGATTGTCTTTTGTTCACTAATTTGTAGGAGTTTTATATAAAGTTTTTTATAATAATTATTTGCTCATTACATTTGTTGCAGATATTGCTTCTAGTTTGCCCTTTGTCTTTTTAATTCTGTGTATCAAATGAACGATTCCATTTGATGCAGTCATATTAAATATTTTCCTTAACACTGTGTTTTTATATCTTGCTTAAGAATAGTCTATCTCAATATCATATAATAACCACAAACTGTCTTTTAAAATATTTGAAGTTTTACTTTTCATATTTAGATATTCTATTTATCTAGAATATATTTTTAAGTAGTATTCTAAGTGTATTTTTTGAGTGATGTCAAGGATGTTTTCAAAAAATAATTCATTGCTTTGCCATTTTTAAATTCTTCTTTATTGCATGAATATTGGTTTACAACACTGCATGTGATTCAGAGATACAGGTTCACACCTCTTCAGATGTATATTACCAATGTCATTTATTGAAAAATTTATTCATCCTCTATTGGTCATATACTGAAATTCCCATATACATGGCAGACTCTTCTGTTCCACTTGTTTTTTCCTTTACCAACACCATTCTTTTCTAATTGTCATATGATATTTCCTTTTTAATATGTTGGTGATGAAATTATGTTAATTGATATCTTTAAGTTAAGCCATCTTTGAAATCCTCAGATTAAACCCTACTTTGGTTTAGTCCACTCTTGAATTTGAATTATTTAATTTAGATTTTTACATGCATATTCAAAAGCCAGATTGGTTTAAAATGATTTCTTGTCATATGTTTTTAATCTTTTGGCATCCAAGTTATAGGAATATCAAAAAAAATGAGGTAGGAAACTTTCCACTTACTGATACAATTTGTGTAAGTCAGAGATATCTATTCTATAAAGGTTTAGTAAACACTTGCCTGTAAAACCTTATTTACCGAAAGGTAGGAAGTGAGGTTTGATTAAAGAAACTGGGTTTCTGTCATGTTTTCTATTTTTATTGAATCACTTTTGAAATATTTTTTCTAGAAAATAATTTCATCCAGATACTCAAATTTGTTGGTCTAAAAGGCTACATATTAGTTTCTTAAAGTTAGAACTCCGTTTTCATTCTTAACATTGTTTTCACGCCCCCTCTCTTTTTAGTGTTCAATAATGCCATGATTATTATTGTCTTTTCAAAGAAGTAGCTTATTAAACAATTACATTTCATTCAAGTAGTCAGTAAATTCTATTGAGTAACTGCTGCATGCCAGACTCTGTTCTAAGAGACTGGGATGAAAGCAAAATGAAAGAGCACCTAGATCACTCTTCTTGTGAAATTTATGAGGCAGAGACAAATAGCAAACATAAAAAGTAATTAGAAGTGCAGTGGAAAAAAATGAGCATTATTCGTCAGCAGTATCAGAAATACTGTAGAGTGGAAGGGGCACAAGGTTACAGTTATAAAGAAGGTGCACGGAAGAGATGTTGTTGAGATGAGATTTGAACAAAGATGTAGAGGAGGCAGTAAAGTTAGACATGTGCGTGTCTGAGATGAATATTCCTGCCAGAGGGAACAGCAACACAGAGACCCAAAGTGGGGAGCATGCTGGTACCGCAGAGCCTTGCAAAGAGGCCATTGGATCCAAGTAGAATGAGTGAGAGAAAAGAAAGGAAGGTTGAGAAGTACGTGTTATGACTCGGTTTACAGTGAAAGTGCTATGGGAAGAATGACATGTTCTAATTTATAGTTTTAAATGTAAATGGAAGCAAGGTGGAGAAATTGGGAGATTGCTTATGTTAATAGTGACAAAAGATAGTGCTTACTTAGCCAACAGTGACAGTAAAGGGGATGGAGAGTTAATGTTAATCTCATCTCTCACTGCTATTTTTGTTTATTTCTGTTTTACCAATATCTTTATTGTCTTCTCTGTACTTTCTCTAGTTGATAGTTAACCACCTGTTCTTATCCATCTTGTTCTAGTAATTATAGTAAAATGTCATATTGACCAAATCCCTTAATTTTATATTTTATTCTTTTATTGACTTCCTAATTTTTGTTTTTGTCAACTTGATCTGTCAGTTTCTGAAAGAAATGTAGTCTTTCAGTATGATAGGGGATATGTCCATTTTACTCTATAACAGTGTTTGCAATATTTATGTTGAGACTGTCTTGCCAGCTGCATATAAGTTTCTACATTGTTGTATCTTTTGGGGGGAATTGTTCGTTTCATGATTAAATAATATATCATCTTTTTATCTCTATGAATGCTTAAAAGGCTTACCTTCTATTAATTTCATATTAGTATTACTATCCCAGTTTTCTATTTTGCTGTAGTGTTTCCTGACCCTTTATTTTAAACTTATTAGGCCATTATTTTTAGATTACTCTTATGGTATAAATCTAATCTACAGTCATATTAACTACTGAATTTAATATGTATACATTTATTGTTATTGTTGGTAAACTTAGAATTGTCCCTACCAACTCTTGTGTATTCTATGGCTCAAGCTTTTTGTTAGCTTCCCTTTTGCTGTTCTTCCATAGAGTTGATTAAACAACCAACATTTTGTCTACTAGTTCGTGTGTGTGTGTGTGTGTATGTGTGTGTGTGTAGACATGTGTATATGTATATATAATAAAAATTGTAAAGTTAATAGCATCTTAACCTTTTCATAAATGATATAAAGACTTCATTTCCTTGTGTGGTTTATAATTTTTTATTGTAAGTTCAGCTAGACAAGAGCTGTTTTCCATAGGAATTCCCTGTGCCCTTTAAGGGGTCCTATGTATAAGATTTACAGGTTCTAATTTTATCTTCATTTCTTTTTTTTTTTTTTAAAGATTTATTTTTTATTTATACATACAAGTTGGGGTACAGGCCAGAGGCGTGGGGCGGCGAGAGGGTTCACCAGAGACAGAGCGGGGAGCAGAACAGGCAGGTCAGAAATACACTGCTGAGGGGAGCAGCGGGCGAGGCAGGAGAGGTCTGCCGTGCCATGTGGGATTCTCCCCGCCGGGTGTCGAACTCGCGTCGCCGCTGCCGACAGCTCCACAGCGCAGCTCTTAACCGCTGCGCCACCGGGGAGGCCCTATCTTCATTTCTTAGCTTGATGTTCCTGATCATTATGGACCATATGAATTTGGATGTCACAGCTACATGGGGCAAGGGTTGGAGATCAAATTTCTGGCTGGCAACTATTTTCCATTTCCTCAACACAATGAGAAAATATTTTTCTGGTTCCCCTTTCAGGATCTTGGCAGCCATTTGTGGCTCTTACATTTCTGCATGTAGCTCTGTCCTAGTAATTCACAGGCAGGGCTCTGTGATCTCTACAGAGGCATTAAACCCAGACCTCTGTAGAGTCCTAATTGTCTATAAGACAGATCTCATCCTCCACTGAGCAATATGGAGTCACTTGTGGCTTTATATTTCATACATGAGGATTTTCATCCCACAAGTTGAGTTAGACTATCTACGTATATTTTCTTTAACAAAAAAGATATAATTTTATTTATTTTCTGTTTATGTGTATCTCCCTATTTACTTACATTATTCATTTTTGTACAGAAACGACTGTATATTTAAATGTTATTCTTGTTTATTTTTAAAGCATTTTTTTGGATCAGAGAAAGATTTCTACACATTTTTGCTTTAAACAAACATTCAAGATTTTAGTGATTATCTCATTCCTGATCCTGCCTTATTCATAGACATTGCTCATTTAAAATTTCTCTTTTGTTTTGGATCAACAATTATTTCAGTTCACCCACACACAGGGAATAAAGTTTAGTATGTAGAAATCCTTTAACCAACTGCAGTTTTGCCATAATGATTTGATATATGAATGTCAAAATATAAAATTTTTAAACTTTTTATTTAACATTTGATTGAGAACTCCTCAGAAAAGAACACAAGGGATCACGGAGATGGATCACAGGTGAATTGGTGGTGGGTTACCCAAGGGGAATACAAAATGTAAAAGACATAAATAACAATAAAAATTTTTAAAAATTAAAAAAAAAACCAACATTTGATTGAGAACTCCTAAGAACATGAGAACAGAGATTTCTTTCTGTCTCTCTAAATCTTGCAAAATGTAGCTGGAAGACCAAGTTCAAGGTAGGCCAGGATGTTACTGTGCATTTTTCTCAGGCTTTAGAAGACCAGTCAAGGTCAACCTAAATACAAAACATGTAAGTTTTGATCCCATAAGATCCGATTGTGAATATTAAACATGTTATAATCTGCATAACACAAAACTTGTGGAAGAATCTTCCTTGGCAGATGATAGCACCACAGCAAATTTACCTACACATTTGAAGAGACTCAAGAGGGGTACCTGTCTTGCCACAGTAGATTATTAACATCAACTGGTCTGTTTTGTTTTAGAAAAAGACTGTCTTCCAGAACTTTTATTTATCAATTACTCCTGCCTCCCAAGATCACACTTCCACATATGGTTTTTGAGGGTTGACCGAATTCTCAGTGACAGAAGAGGGGAGGAGCCCATGTCCTCATGCCTCTGTCCTTGGCAACAGGCTCTGGGTGCCACCTTCCATGGTAGCCCCCTCCTCCAGCCTGCATCTTGCGTCTTTCATGTGGTTTTTACTCTCTGTTCCTTATCAGCACAGACATGAAACATAGGCTCCATTTGTGTCCTGCCAAATTCTACAAGCATAGTTGAGTTAACAAACAGAAAACAGTTAGAATGGTTGCTATGCTTGATGTCCGTATTTTTAGAACTTCCTCTGTCATTTGCAACAACAATGGCTGTTTCTTCTTCCAGCCCTGTCCTTCCATCATCTTGCCTGCCATCTGTTCTCTAACCTGTTCTATGTCCTCAGATCTCACTGCTTCCCTCTTGTGAAGCCCCTGAAAAGGAACCACTTTTTTGTCTCTCTTGTAAAGAGCAAGTGAACTTTCTTTTGCTCTTCCTAAGGCCTGTGTGGCTACCTCCCAAAGGTCTATTAAGTTTTGCTAACCAAATAATATTCCTAGTAAGAGTTCTTTTTATCAGATTTTAATATATGTTTTTCTTTCCCTAATGCAAGTTTTAGAAACATTTTCAGCCTTTTGCTTAGCCCCAGTTTTCTGAAGTGCTTTATATATAACTCTGAATTTATCAAATAATGAAATTTTCAATAGTATAATTATAAACTATTGTTAGTTTTTATTTATATTGTTAACTAGCCCAATTCAAGTAGCATACCTAGGCCAATATACAATAGCAAAAGGAATCAAAAAGGACCTTGAATTTTTAAGCAAAATGAAAAGCCAGTATACTGTCGTCATCAACCTCATAGATAAGTTCATATATCTGCCTACCTAATTTTAAATCTTCCTCCATCACTGTGTGACTTTAAGCAAGTTATTTAACCTCAGCACTATACTAGGAGAAATATGAAAAGAACAAGATATGCATAGTGATTACCTTCAGGAGGATTAGAGACTTTAAATAGAGAAGCCTTAAAATGATTAATTGCAATTTGGATAAGTTCCACCAAGAGAAATCAACCAGATTTTTGAAATTACATATTGAAGGAACTTGATCTGTTTAATTGTGTCAAGGAAGGTGTCCTTGAAGAAGTAACATTTAAAACAAAGCTTAACAGAGTAATAGGAGTTACCAGATTAGTATGGAATATAGTGTTTGAGTAGAATCCTACTGGATTAAAGGAAGCCTGGATTGTTGGAGAAACAAGTGAGGATTGTTAGATCTGAGAGAAATGAGCAGGTACCATATTGGATTTTAGGCTTGAACCTGTTGGCAGTGCAAAGTTACTGAAATGTTAAGAGAGAGAATACCCCTACCATATTGGTATTTTTAAAAACCTTTCTGCCGTATCCAATCACATTGTTGAGTAAGGAACAAGTTACAGAAGAAGAGCTAAATGCAGACAATGGAGTTGAAAGCTTATTCCCATTAATACCAGGCAAGAGGTATTAATGATCTTGTCTGGAGACAGTGGGAGTATAGCTGAAAAGAAATGAATGAATTACAAAAATATTTATAAAGTTTAGTTTTCAGCCCTGGATGATTGATTTGATTTAGAGGGTGAAAAAAGAAAGTCATAGATGATGCTCAAATTTCTGGCATGGGCAACTACACAGGCAGAGTGCCTAGAAAGATTTAACCAGCCTCTTGGGGACTGGTCTCATAAATTCACTTGTGTTTTAGTGACAGCAAGCAGTTTAGACATCTACACGTAAGGAACCTGATTCTCTCCAGAGCTTTAAGCATTAACATTGGTACAGATGAAAGATGAACTGTCAGGAATTGAGATGTCACATGTACTTCCTAATCTCAATATATAGCTCATTTTTGGTTGACTTCATAGAAGAAAGAATACCCTTATATTCTCAGTCGTGAAAAAAATATGCCTCAAATTTTCCTACCCTTCCAAATTGTATGATTTAAATTGGGGTATAATGCCATCATTAACACTACGTAAATTCCCAATGTGTTCTCTCTCAGGCTTGTATTCTTTTCACATATTACCTTTCTGCCCATTCGGGGTATAGAGTAGATATACAAATGTACCAAATACCTGTTGAACCTGATGTTAGCAATGAGTACATTATTCCTTAGGATTAAGGCACTCTTAGAAGTGTCTTGGAATTTTTAAAAATGCAACTGACAAAATTCACTCAACTAACATAAGAAAGCACATAGCTCATGTATATAAAAACTTTTGGAGCCAGGTAGGAATCAGGCACCTCTGAATAGATGTCATGAGAGTTCTGTGTCACTCAGTGATTCACCTGTGTATTCTTTTGCTACTTTATTATTGGGCAGACTTTCTCCATAAAGCTGAAAAAGAGCACTGGCAGCTCCTAGCCTACATTGTCCTTCTAGTTTCCCACTGGAAAAGTGTATTGCTTGTCCACAATGAAAACAAGAAAGACTGTGTCATCTGTGCCTATCTCTGAACTGACCAGTGTGGCCAGAAGAAGCACCGACTATCCAACTGAGTCACCTATTTGCTTGGCCATTGTAACCAAAACTCTGTGTAAATCTGTTCTCTACATGAAAAGGGGGATGTGATCCTAGACTAACTAAGAATATATGTTCATTTTAGCGAGGAAAATTGGGAAAATGCTGAGACATTGCTGAGTGATTTTAACAAGAACAAATGCAGAATTGTGCACTTGAAAGATTAAACAAAGGTGTTATAGGTATAAGATAAAGAAGAAGTAATTATGTAATAATACAAATAAAAGATAAAAACTGTGGTGTGTTACTTGTGAATCAGTAGGTGACAAAGTTTTAAAAGCAAGGAAATAGAATTATGAATAAAAGCCATGTAGTCAATAGGAGGGTGATGATTTAGTTTTACTATTTTACTACCCTTAATTTTGTGCTTGTACCTCAACTGAGACTTTTTAACTAAAAAAAAGGGGGGGGGGCAGAAAATAACTGGAAAATATTCCAGAAGAGTTCTACAAAAATGAGAAATTTGGGGTGGTGGGAGGGAGACAATAAGTTTAAAAATAAATATGTAGTACTTGTCTATGCAAAGTAAAACATTTTAGGGAGAATAAAAGATGCAAAATCATTGCAATAGTAAAAGAAATTTAATATTTATATATGACTTAAGTCAGAAAAAAAATGACTTTTTCTTTCAGCATCTGTACCAAAGAAGTTTGAGCAGAAGCATGTAACGTTTGGATTAGAGATATGGAGATTTTAGTACGTGTTGGAATGAATTAGGAGCCTTCTCTAGAATCCCTTAAAATAGAGTTACTACTCATATATTTAAATAATAAAACCAGTTCCAAAGGTCATACTATTAGGAGTTACCATAAATGATAATGAGTTACAATAAGTATCAGACTAGAGTTGGTCTACAAGAAATAACACCTATAGATGGTCAAGAAGTAGTATTTCACTTCACTCATAGTTGGGCCAGAGCTGTCCATTTGGCCATCACAAGAACTGTCTAGGCCTTGGATGTTGAAACGGATGTTAGATTGCTTAAGTCTGATACATTTTTATTTTAGCCAATCACATTGCCAAGAGTTCCCTTTAAATATTAAACAGGATAATTTAATCGGAATAAAATTTCAGTATTAGAAAATATGGCCTTTTCCCCCAAAAAAATACCTTATACATTAGCAAACAACATCTGTCCTGTTTCCTTTATGCTGTTCCACAGTTATATATGTCAGTACTTTAACAAACTTGTGCTTGTAGTCCCATCAATGGGAGGCATCCCCAAAAACCGCCTCCATGATGAGTTTACATGTGATTCTGAGTGCTGAAAGGATTCACTGTTTTGCTCCAACTCTTTATTGAGTTTCTTAAAACTTGATTTCTGGCTTTTTTTTTCCTTTCCAATAGAACAAGCAAGCTATAGTTTGAGTCAATAGTAATCCCAAGCGTTTTTGTTCGAGAATGCTCAGCAGCAGCCTGGATAAAACAACTATGTGTGGTTGTTTTATCCACAGTCAGTATATCTGCAGATTCTGCTTTATCATCTGGGAAAACCAGATGTAATTCCTTGGAGAACCACCAGATTTCATCTCTGCTTCTTCATTTCAGATGTAAGCAAAAAAGTAAACCTATGGCATGTCCTTGACTGTAATACCCCAGATTTGTCTACGACCTAGAAACAAATTGATCTGTATTCATTTTTCTTCCAGAGGAATCTCTATACCAGATAAAGTTCTATTAAGTAATAGCTCAAGACAATAGATCACATTTTTCTTTAAATCATAACTAATATCCTTATCTGTTAGAGACAATAATCTTTGAAACTTCAGAAGTTACTGCTACAGCTATTGTAAGGTGACACTGCATAATGCCAGACCCAACAGCACCCTTGCTTAGACAGGCAGTGTTGCACAGTGGTTAGAGAAGGGACTCTGAAGCCATACTGAGTACTTGGATTCAAACTCTGAATCTGCCTCCTCCTAGTGTTTAACCTTGAAGGAGTCATTTAACATCTCTGTGCCTTGAGTCCCTCATCTTTAAAGTGGAGATTAAAATACTAATAATTACTACTCAAGATTTTTAGATGCTTAAATGTTTTTCTACTCATTCTATTATGAGTGAATGCTTAACATTTTGTAAATGATACTTACGTATTAGATATTTTTATAACTGTTCCCTTCTCAAAGCTTTTATGGTGGTGTTCCTTCTATTTGGAATGTTCTTTTAGACATGTGCCTGGCTTGCTAACTCACTTCAAACATCGTTCTGCAGAGAGACTTTTCCTGACCATCTTTTTTTTTTCTCCCTACTCCTAGTTATTGCTTTATTTCTTTATAGCCCTGATCACCTTTCAATTATGCTTTATATCTGTTTCATCTTTCTAATTCTGTTTCTTCAAGAGGTTCAAAAAAAACTTAATCTCAGTAAGTTCTTTCGTATAACACTGTGTCCTTACAAACTAGAACGGTGTCTGGTATATACATAGTCAGTGCTCAACAAATATTTATTTGGTGACTTAGAATTTAGTATCCATTTTTTTCCAGTATTGGTATTGAAAGTACATTCTCATTTTCAATTTTGAGTAATTCAAGAAAGAATTATTGTTAAAGCTGGTGTTTGCTTTGGAACATGCCTCAGTGTAAAATAGTCAAAGGTTCTTTAATCTAAGCTGGTTAAGTAAAAATGGAGATGTCAGAAAATGAAAGACCTCTTAATCTAGACCAGAATTGTATTAGCTTTGATATTATTATTTCAATATTTTCATATAAAAAGAAATTGATTTTGCCTTTTGTCTTGTTTAAGTGCAGACTGGCAGTACCAGAAAAGATAAAAGAACAAATATATCTTGTTTCTTGAAACTCTATCATCTGCCAATATGTTTAGGATTGAGCAGGATTCAAAAGTGAAGGTTTGTTTTTAAAAAACTTGTGTTCTGTCTGGAACAGTGGGACACAAGAGCAATAAGTGATCAGTACACATCAGTAAAGCATTAATGATGTAGAAATTCAGGAAAGATCACTGTGGGTCTATATCACATGAGAAGGACTTGAGGTGAGAGTGATGCTTTAGCTGGGCATTAGAGGATGGAAGACTTTTACCAGATAATTTGGAAGGAGGGGAGGACAATCCATGTATGAAGCAAAGCCTGAGTAAAGGTAAAAATGGACGAATTAGCATCACCAAATGGCCAGAGCAAATGGTTAGAATCAGGGATTATATAAGACGAAACCTTGTAAATGGCAATATCACCTTTCTCCAACTCCATCCCTACACCTGTCTATTCATTTTCAGTGACTACTAGGCATAGACTTTACTAAGTTATCAAGTACTTAAAAATAATACAGTGCATTTATACTCAATTTTGCTGGAGGTTTTTTGAAGAGAAATCTACCCTAGGTACGTCTGTAAAGAACTTATGAAAACCAAAGGCAAACAAAATACAAATCACTTTTAGCACAATTCAGTAAGAGAAAGACTCATCTTAGACCTTAGCAATCAACATTTAGTGATAATAGCAGAGTAAAACTAATGCCAGTCTGGGAGTTCAGAGATCTACATTTGGGCTCTGGTTTCTTTACCTAGTAACTGGGCAAGTTTCTTAGCCAAATAGTTCCCTTTTCATTATAAGAGGGATCATACCTGCCTTGACTGTCTAAAAGGGTAGATAAGATATGTGAAAGTTTTTTGTAAACCATGAAACACTCTGTATAAATATTGTTCTAAGATAATATTACCTACACTGTTTATTCCCTTATTAAGAACCTTGTATGAACTCAAGTGATAGAATCTCTGATCTGATAACAAGGCAGTTAATTTTGACCAATAGCCATACCTATTCAGATCTGTTTGTTTACATTTAACCAATGTTAGTTTTTCTTTTTACAATATTCTTCTTTACATATATATATTTTTTAATATTTATTATTACTTCTATCTTTTACATTATAGTGTATTCCCCGTGGGTTTCCCACCACCAATTCACTCGTGAACCATCACCACAGTCCCTTGTGCTCCCCTCTCCCCCCTTTTGAACCTTTATCCTCCCCCTCCCTCGCTGAATATCTCTCTCTTATTTGGTTTCCCTATATTCCTGTTATAAGTGAAACCATTCGATATTTTTCTCTTTCTTTCTGGCTTAGTTCGCTGAGCATGATCCCTTCTAACTCTATCCATGTTGCTGCAAATTGCATGTGTTTATCTTTTTTGAATGCTGAATAGTATTCCATTGTGTATATGTATCACATCTTCTTGATCCAGTCATCTATTTTTGGGCATCTGGGTTGTTTCCATACCCTAGCTATTGTAAATAGTGCTGCAGTAAACATAGGGGTGCATGTATCCTTTTGGATTAGTGTTTTTGTGTCCTGTGGGTAGATTCCCAAAAGTGGTATTGCTGGGTCATATGGAAGCTCCATTTTTAGCAGTTTACGGGAATCATTGGTGGAGGTGCTCCAGCCTGTGCAGCATGTCTGGGTCTCTTTGTCTCCTCAGTATCTCGCTGCTACCTCTTCTTAGCAGATGTTTTCATGAGAGAGTTTAAGCCTAGCGATCCTTCGCCGCCATGTTGGGTCACATGCCCCCAGTATGTTAGGTTTCATGAAATCTAATGTTACAACAATACCAATTTGCCACGTATTCTTTATAACTCATTCAGTAGAAATTTGTTGACTCTAGCAAAAACTTTGGCAAAACTCTCCGACACGTCTAATCATTCTTAGGAAAAAAAGTTCTGTAGTTACTTTAAATCACTATGACAATTTTGATTCAAATATGTAAAATTTCCAGTCCCTTGGAAATTGTCAGAGCTACTATAGTTATTCAGTTAAAACTACTGCCTTCCAACAAGGTTATACTAAGGAACCAAGCGTCAAGAAAGAAGGAAAGGGGCATGATTAACTTCCTTTCACTGTTCTTTTTTTTTTACCTCTGCTAAGCTTTCTTTGGTTTTGGGAACACAGGGAGGGAAAAATGGTAAGAGAGGGTGGAAAGTACCTGCTTGTTTATTTAATTGGTACTATCACAAGTTGGCTGTACTCCTTTGGAGAGTTGCTTAGTATTTGCACAGCCTCTAGCAACTCAGTAATACCTTCAGCTTCTCTCTGCTGAGGTCTGTTGGCCCTTCTAAGAGATCCTATTGGACAAGAGTTAGAATCGTCTCATTCCTGTGTTCTCTTGCGCAATGCTCCGGAAACATCCGTGCACACTTTGACTCAGCAAATTTTTGAAGTTCAAGTTTACTCAATCTAACCACCTCTTCTAGCCTGTTGTTTCAATGGCAGGGCAGTCAGTCCAGTCCCTCATCTTTCAGAATTTTCAAATGGGAGTCTGCACCTGAGTTCATTATCTCTTTCCCAGCCCCAACTCCAGGACCCTGTATTTACTGTATACAGTAGAGTCGTTTCATGCACTCTATCAAAAACTGAAAGTAAACCAAAAACCCAAATGTTTATTTCTAAACTTATTGCTCTATTTAATGTCCTTGACATGTAATTTTTTTGAGAGGTCTAGCCTGTTCACAACCATGTAATTTCACATCTTCTGCAATTTTCTATTTTCCAACTTACTTTATTGTGATACCTTAGGGTCTTGACCAAAACTTCCATTTATAACAGCATGATCTGTCTACTTTCAAAAAATGACTTAAATAAATGAAAAGTCACAAAAGTTCACAGCTTATTTGCACCATTAGTGTTTAGCCAACTCTCAGAGAAGTTTGTTACTTTAGTTACTTTGCCTATGATGATGGCAACTGGTTTATAACCTCATTATTCGAAAATACAGACTTGGTGTGACTTTCACTTTGCATCGTATCCTTACAGTACATTCTGCTTTTCCATTAAAAAAAAAATTAGCACTATGGGCCTCCCTGGTGGCACAGCGGTTGAGCGCTGCGCTGTGGAGCTGTGGGCAGAGCGCGATGCGAGTTCGACGCCCAGCCGGGGAGAATCCTACATGGTGCGGCAGACCTCTCCTGCCTCACCCGCTGCTCCCCTCAGCAGTGTATTTCTGATCTGCCTGTTCTGCTCCCCACTCTGTCTCTGGTGAACCCTCTCGCCGCCCACCCCTCTGGCCTGTACCCCAGCTTGTATGTATAAATAAATAAATCTTTAAAAAAAAAATTAGCACTAGTCTAACACCACCGATCAACATCTTTCACTAATTGTTTATGTTAGCAAAATAGATTTTAAAAAGTAATATAGTTTAGAGATTTAAGAACAATTTGTAGATAAGCTATTAAACCTTTCTCTGTTACCACAATTAGCATTACAAAACGCTGGTTTATACCCATAAACCTTAGTAGCAAATATTCTTAACTTGTTATTAGTTTGAAAGCATGTAATAATATTGCAATCCCTTTTACCAAACTATTAGAGTTATTGGTAGTGAAACACTGAAGAATGTTGGAGGCAAACTGGCTTGTGGGAAATCATAAGCAGAACTTTGAAAGATTTGATAATTTGTTTTGTTTTTAATGTTTATAAAATAATTGAGATGACACATTAAGTAAATGAAACTTTAATAACCTGTTATGTATTCAAAATTAGTAATAATGGATACTGTACAATTAATTTCCATTAAGTATATCAAGGTAACTTTTTGAGATGATAATGATACATCATTTATAATGGCAATGGAAGTAGAAGTTGGAATTTTCTACAGAGTGTTTAGGACTTTACATTTTTTCCAACTTGTCTATTTCTACATGCTCAGTATTGCCTGAGAGTGATTTTCAAAATTTATGAGTTAGCTGATGGGCTTGTCAGGCCTGCTCTATTTTTAAATGCTTTGCCTGATGATCTGGGATGTTCTTCTTCTTTTAGAGAAAATATGAAGTCAAAGCTAAATGGCTGAGTGGACTTTTCACTCTTAGGAGCACAAGAAATTATTTCAGCATTTTAGTTAAGTCTTACTTTTAAATTTTCTTTCTGGTAGTCCAACTTAGTATAAGGCAGCCCATTTGGAACATAGAAATTAAATAATTAGGTAAATACATGCATACTCTGCTAAATGATTACGCATGGACATTTGTTGTCTTATATTAAGTCAGATTTGTAACAAATATTTTTTATTCAGTGTATTTATTGGATAGTTTGTATTCAAACTTTTGGAATATAAGGATGACTATAATCAAATGGATTGGGTTCTAATAAGATAGAAAAAAAATGTCAACTTCACTCAAATTTAAAGTTCGAATAACCAGAATCTTTTGATTATTTCTGAAGCGAGAATGCTTTAAGCAAAAGGCATTAACTGGGCACAAGAAAAACAATACACACATATGCAGTCTAGAAATACCTCGTAAAAATGCACAGACTTATCAGATCAGTTTTGCTAATGTGAGTCATATGCTGGCCTGCCAGGGAGAATTCCAGCTGTCCTTCTCCAGATGCTACTGATAAAGAGTCAGAAAAATAATTAACCATACCTATTTGGGAACATATGGTGACAATGAGGATCCTTATGTTTTAGGAATAAAATGATGTATTTCTATAATAAAGTGACAGTGTTTTTACTTTTTAGTTTCTTTCTAATAATTTAGCCCAGGACAAGATTAAAGAAATAAGAATTAACAAAAAGCAGTAGTCACTAGAATGCAAATTCCAGGAGATCAAGGACTTTATACTGAGATCATTATTCACTGCTCTCACCCTTGGGGCCTCGAACAGTTCTGGTATATAATAGGTGCATCACAAATATTAATTAAATGAAAGAGTGGAAAAATCATGTTTGTCTTATGGATTTGTTGTGAGAATTAAACTAAAGATGGTGTGCAAAAGTACCTATCACAGCACCTACGATGGACTATGGAAATCCCAAAAGGACTCAGATGGTGTCTTGAGGAGCCTTGATTTTATAATGAGTGGATTTTTTTTTTTTTAAATGCTGAGAACCTCACTATGACTTCATTAGCAACTGATCCTGCATTTCATGTAAAGGGTGGAAGGTGATCCTAAACATTTTACCTAACCATAGACTGAGAAGTAGTAGTGACTCTATTTGACCAATATTTTGGTACTGTGTATTGGGTAATGATTATACCTAAACTGTAGAACAACATTGCTAGTTTTACTTGTCTTTTTTTTTTTTTTTTAATTAATCTTAAGGAAGGCCTGTTCCACTTGGATTGCTGAGCAAATATAAATGGTAACAGCTGGTCTCTGCAGAAACTTTTTAGGAAGATTAACAAGAGTTGAAGTGTAAGACGTGATTTTAGCTTGTGTGGTAGACTATTTTGAACCTTTCTCTTCAAAAAGATACATCTTAGAATATAGCTTTCCAAATTGGTATTGTAGTAGCATTTATTGGTTATATTATAGTGTTTTGTGATCTGTTCTTACTATGGAAATAAATACAGAAATACTGGAGAATCTCTGCTATATTTATGAGATATCTACATGTTGATTGCTGTGCTATTATTTGGAGAGTCTAGGTTTTAGATCTTGAATTTTAAATATCTGTGTCTTGTTAAAGATGTCTATGTCAGATTCCAGTTGTAATTTGGGAAACTTTTTATCAAAAAGGACAAATTTATAAATTAGATTGAAAAGACAGACAAATTAAGCAGCATCAAAGACTTCGCCCTCCAGAAATATTGCTTCTTAAGTATTCTTCATTTTGCTACATTTATCCAATATTAGTGCTTCTTCGATTGTAAAGTTTTGGTTAGTTTCAGGCTAATAAAGGAAAGTGGAATTTTTCAAAGCATGGTGAATTATTTTATCTCGACGCCACTTCCCAAGATCTTCCACTTAGCTTTGATCTTATGGGTCAGATCTTGTCATTTTCATTGGGTTGAAGAGTACTGAGAAGAAAGCATTGCTTGAGTAACTGCTTCCTGATGCAGCTGTGATTTCTGGCTTGTTTGGAGTTTTCAAAATTCTTATATGTCAGCTACCTTGAACTTTCCTTCATAATTATCCTTCACAGAGACATACTGTAGAGGTTGTGAAATGATGTGTCTCCCTTTCTCTCTGGTCCTTTTTCCCTAAAATTAGTAAAATGTACAATTTGTGTATCTTTGTACCAATCAAGCCTGTATTTTAATTCCATGTGGTTGTTAATTCTGGTCCCTGCTCCCCATAATTAGGGCATATACACAAATCCTTGACCTTGAAAGTTTTATAGCCCCAGAGGAACAAAGATTAATCATAATTATGTTATCTTCCTGAAAATCTCACGCCATGCTTCCCTTTGTAAGCGCACAGATGATTCCTGAACCAACAGGAAACAAAACTGAGAAATGTTTGAGCATTGCCTTTTCTTTGTCGTAGTTCGGGAAAGGGAGTTAGACTCTCCCAAGATTGTCCAAATCATTTTCCTATCAGGTCACTTAAATAACAGAAGTCCTTGAATGATTTTTTTCTTAGCAATTATGATTTCACCATCCAGCTCCTTATCACACAAAAACTTATTGCTTCCTTTGAGCTCCTACCATACACCAGGTTGCTATACCATAACACTGAACACGTTGCATTGAGATTTGGCACGAATCTCTCCTGCACAGTAAACTCCAGTCCTCTCCAGGTCAAGTGATGTCTTCCTTATCACTGTTAGCCCAGATCATAGCAAGTAACATGCCTGTAGTTACTGCTTAGTAAACACACATTAAATGCATGTTTGCCTTATTTTTTAAGTTTTATATTATGTAGATTTCCTGTCTTTATAGGTTGCTGAAAACCCTTCTAAAGACATCGGTTATGCTTTAGTAATTTATAGAAATAATATAGAAGCACTAAGGAAGGTCCAGGACCTCTGTACTAAAGAGAAAAGTAGAGGGAAATAACATAATAAGGATGCTATTTGCTTGTACCCAGATATTGAAATAATATGATAGGAACCTTCAACATAGCTGCTTAGAAAATGTCTTCAGAATTCCAAATCGAGTAACATAGCTGTGAAAATAATTGCTTAGTCCTAGTACATGAGGCCTCTGGGATGGTGTGTGCTCCTTACCCTTCGACACAACCCTAGAAAACACATCCCAGAGAGCCAATGTAATCTGCATTCCAGTATAAGGATTTCGTCACTCCTCTCAGCTTTTTCTAGTTTTAGTCTCAGCGTTACTGTAGACACCTTGGGGTTACCTTGGCAGGACCAAATGGATTTTTAAAAAATTGTATCTCTCTCTTGCTTTCAAAGATTGAACTTTGACCAGAGTCTTCACATTTAAATCACTGCTGTGGATATTTAAGAAAATATTTCCTTTTCTGAGAAATGGTGTTAGAAGCAGGATTAGAGGCAATGATGACATTGTGGATTGATTTCTGATAAACTTGTTGTTTAAAAAAATCAGTCATGTGATCCAACTATTTGTGTATCCTATGAAATTGAATATTAATAGAGTTAAATCTACATAAATTTCTATGGATGAGTAAGTTTTACAGTGTTCCAGCAAATTAAACCAATTCACATCCCAAATGAATGAAATAGCTATCCTTTTTTCAGTCCTTATGGCATGCTAGGCATTGTGTTGATCAGTTTGATCAAATTAATGTCATTTAACTCACAATATATTTCTGAAAAATGGGTTTTACTTATAGTTTACAAGCAAGAATACTGAAACTCAGAAAGGAATTTTCACTTGCCCTTCCTCACATAGCTATTAAATACCAGTGTCAAAATCCAAAGCCAGGCTCATCTGATTCAGAGCCCACAACTGTACTCATTCCATTTTCTCACTCTCTGTTTTGTGAAATCATCATGTTCTTCCTGTCTTCAATTCAGAATGTCCCAGAATATAGGTTTTGATGCATTTCTGCCCATCATCAGACTCAAATTAGTCTCTACTTGGTAGTAGCAGGCAGCAGAATCTTGAAGCAAGTTTGAGTTAGAGGGAGTGATTTCTCCTGACTTCTCTTCACATTCCCGAGTAATAAGCCTCCAAGTGAATTATGAAGAACAGTCTTTATATTTGGTAAGATTTTTATCATTTAAAAGTACTTGAAGGCCTCCCTGGTGGCGCAAAGAGTTAAGCGCAGCACTGTGAAGCTATCCAGAGCCACTGCAGCATGAGATTGATCCCCGGCCAGGGAGATTCCCACCTGGTGCAGCAGACCTCTCCTGCCTTGCCCCCTGCTCCCCTCAGCAGTGTACTTCAGTCCATCTGCCTCTTCTGCTCCCCACTCTGTCTCTGGTGAATCCTCTCACCACCCCCACACCTCTGGCCTACACCCCAGCTTGTATGCATAAAGTAAATAAATCTTTAAAAAAAAATAAATAAAAGTACTTGATACTCCCCAAATGATATGTATCTCATAGCATAAAGAAATTTTGGAAAAATTTTTAAGTTTGGTTGCAGTTAAGAAGTTAAAACCTCAGTCAAAAAATCTTTACTGCTTGTTAGATCATTATTTTTTAATAGAAGAAATCCATAAAAATCATAAGGAGATAGCCTTAAATTTTTTAAGGCAGGTTTTAGACTACTTGAATTTTTTTTCACACATTCATGATGATACTCAAAAATTAATATCACTATTTCATTTCACTGCCTTGAAATCCTGTTGTTGAAATTTCAGGACTTGAAAATAACAGGAACATCCTGTTGTCAAAAATAAATTCCTTATAAAATATCGATTCAGCTAAAGCCATTTTTTTTTTCCTGGAGTGGGGAAGAAAAGGCCTCAGTGGAAGGGGGGGTGGGCTTCTGAATATCAGAATGCCATTTTGAATTCATTGCCCCTTCTTCATATTTTTGTTATAGCTCTAAGCTAATGAAATTTATTCTTTTATATATTTTGCAAGCATTTTAATATGTGATATCATTAAAAACTGTTTCAGGGGAAGAATATATGGTGGCTAAACTGCCTAGGTCATTACTATCAAGTGTTACATACAGTAACATTTGTGTTTATCATTTCATTCTATGATTTACTCAGTAGTTCCCTAGTAACTAGAAATTCGTGTTACAAAAGAAAATAAACACTGGAGAGACTTTCTTTAACAGGGATTTTTAGATTATTAGCAGAATTAGCCTCTAAAAACATTGTAATTATTTTTCTTTTGAGTCTGACAAACTTCAGAGCCTTGTTTAGTGCTCTGGCCTAGGAAATGACCAGGATTCTGTCAAGCCTCAGAAGGCTTTGCATCTTGGTTTCTTTATCCTTAAAGTCAGAAAGAGAATGAGATATGCCTTTTAGCTCCAAAGTTCTATGAAGAAGATTTCTTTTCTTTTCTTTTTTTTTTAATGAAAGGAGAATATCTAATTATCTTTCTGGCAGGCAGCTCAGGTTGATGCAGACACTCAAATGACTTACTTAAACATTGGGGATCCTACAGTGATCACTCATCCAGAATACAGGCTTTGTAGATATTAGGAACATTTTCTTGATCATGTAGAAAACTGTGAGCTAATGCCTTTTTTCTTCCAGCACACTTTGCCTTCGCATTGGAGGCTTTAGAGCTGGGGTAGAGGGAGAAACAGAGGTGTGGGCACATGAGTAGGGCAAGTAAGAACCACTTGTTTAAATCCTTAGAGTAATCCCTGAACCAGCATCTCAGTTTCTTATTTCTAAAACTTCTGGACCAGACCAGCTCTCCAGCCCTTGGTGGTGCCATTTATGTTGGACTTTCTTGAGTATTGCCTCTTTTTGAATGGCTCATAATTGCCTTGACTTTTCAAACTGGAATCAAGTTTCAACAACTGGTTTTGCTGAAACACATGAGTCATGGGAGAAAGCAGCAAAGGGAAGGTTTTCCTCCTTTCCCTCATCAGAGCCATTGTGGACACAAGCAGATCGTTATATTGACATGACTAAATCACATTAAACATTTGCTGAATAGTAAGGCATTCCAGAGAGAAAGCTGGTATTCGACCCACCTCTTCCTTGAAGTCTTTCCTGCTTACCCCAGTTAATTTTCCTTTCAGCGCTTTTCCCTAACATATGAAGGTGACAAACATTCACACATTCCTCTCTATTTGGTAGAGAAAAAAAAATTTTCCCTTTAAATACGGGCTATGTCTTATATATACCTGAAAACATCTGGGGCTTAAAGTAAAAAGCCATAATCATAGCTATGTTTTATAGATTACCAACAGCAGGGCAGACCCTAATCCAGGGCCTTTAAATGTGCTGACATATTCAGTTCTCACTATACTCTTATTAGATGCTATTGTTCTATTTCATTCTATAGAAAACTGATATATGGATAAGTTCACTACTAGCCCAGTCACATAGGATGGACCCTTATGTTTCCAGAGTCTACTTTTCACAGCATACTGTATTATTTTATTGATTTATTTTCTAATATTTTTTATTGTTATTTGTATCTTTCACATTATTGTGTGTTCCCCTTGGGTCATACTGTATTATATTTGTAGGCAGTGCAATCCTAATCCAGTAAGAGATTTCCACCCTCTCTGTCCTTTGCCCCTACATATATATCAGTAGCATTATCATCTTCTTTTGAGAACCTTCTCTACAGGAATCATAAAGGTGATCACTTTATATTTATCTTGTGTCTAGTTTAGGATTTTTCATCTTGTGACTTTTAAAATGTTACTTTCTGTATCTATATAATCTAATCCTTAAGATTTCAAAGACTCAAGGAAAATGAATTGTGTCATTTCCCATCAAAACTGGGGATTCCCCATAGTAGACAGAATTTTGGTATCGGTATCTTTTACTTTCAGTTTTACTTTCCCTTTCCGTGTTTAAACCAGCACCTCTATCTCATTTTCCCAGGTATTTTGGCCCATATTTCTTAATTTTTTTAAAGTGTATTAGATAATCTTCACATGGTGACAGTTTATTATGGAATCTTATAATGTTCTCTTATTTCTACTGTGCTTTTTTTCTTGCTCCAAGATCCCTCAAGGAAAGAGTTATACTTTTTACACATCTTGAGTTTCCAAATGTAACTGCAACATTGCACACTTAGTAATGCTGATTAATAGTATTGTCATAGACCAACTCTAGTAACTACCTAATAGGACATATATATTAGGGTGTTTAGGTATTTTAACACATTTCTGATGAACTAACTCATTGAAGACCAAGATCTTTAAATATTTGCTCAATGAAAACTTCAGGAGGTCAGGATTGAAATGAACTGAACAATAGAACTGAGTATTGGCATTGAGACATATCTATGTTATTAGCAATTTGAGATGTGTTTAAAACGTTAGACGTCTGTTCACATTATCCCTGTTTTCTCAATAGCTAAAAATTAACCATGTTATTTCCAGGATTTTGATATTGAAATTTTACTAATATCATTAAGCGATTTCTTAATGATTTTATGTCATAATATAGGAATATCAGTTATAATAATATGCTGTAAAGGTTAGTGTGACTGTGTATGATACAAGATGGGTATGACTGTCCATTCACCCCAATGGGAAAGTTCTAGAAGTTTTTTCTTGGCACATTTGCAACTTTTCCATAAAACCAGTGAAATCTGTAGGCCTAACCTTTGGGACAACATAACATGGCTACAGTAAAATGCGGTTGGTAATTAAAAGTTGTATTAACTTCCACCTACTGATTTTGCCCCAACTCCAGAAATCATGGTCATTATCACTCAGAACATCTACATCATTGATGGAGTTGCCCACAGTGATATTCTTGTCAGCATAGACCTACTTTTTCATATGCTTAATTCCCTATAAATGAGGCACATACACTGTATTGTAAGAGTATTTGGGAAGGAAGCACATCAAAGCCTACATAGTCTTCATCAAGAAATGGAAGTAGGGCCTCCCTGGTGGCGAGGCAGTTGGGCGCTGCGCTGTGGAGCTGTCGGCAGCCCCGACGCGAGTTCAGCACCCAGCCGGGGAGATTCCCACATGGCGTGGCAGACCTCTCCTGCCTCGCCCGCTGCTCTCCTCAGCAGTGTATTTCAGTTGATCTGCCTGTTCTGCTCCCCACTCTGTCTCTGATGAACCCTCTTGCCGCCCCATGCCTCTGGCCTATACCCCAGCTTGTATGCATAATAAATCAAGCTTAAAAAGAAAAAAGAAATGGTAAACACAGTGCTGTCACACGTGGTCTCTAGTTTCTTCTAAGCTGTACCTGAATGCTTCAACTCAGATTTAAAGCACACACAAAAAATTACATCTCCAGCATGAGTACTCCACCCTCCCTGTGTAATAAGGCATCTGCTTCACCTGAACCTGCTTTCCAGCTGCTTGTCATACTGTGAGCATCACTGACCACAGGTGCAATCAGAAGTCAGATGGGGTGGAGATGGGTGCAAAAAGACAAGTATTTATTTTGGACATTGATTTTATATTCTCACTATCACCTCTGTATATCTATTTTTTATAAAATCATAAAAAGCTAATTTTGCTATCTTCAGATACAAGAAGGTGATATAACTATTCAGAAAAGAGCTTTTGAATTATCTATGCAGAGGTTTGGTGAGCAAAAGGGCAGGATACTGTTGAATGCTCTAGGACAGTGATAATTTCCAGCACCAAACAAGTTTGTTTTATGAGAACATAAGAGCATTAGTACATGCGAAAAGTAAGAAGTCAGCCTGACCTTATTCTGATTAAATTCTTAAAGGGCTTGAGTCACTGAAACCTACCTGAAGCAAAGTTGGCAAACTGTCCAGTGGACTGATTGCGGTGGTATTGTCAACTTGTTTAGGGAACACACTGCTCAAACTTGCGCTTTCATGGAAAATGGGTGTCATAATTTTCAGACTGCTTTTCGTCAACCATCCCTAACCTATTAATACTTTTGAGTCCATTTTTGTCCTTTATTCATCTTTGGAATTTATGTATAAATATATTTTACATTCTTAATAAGCCAGGGGGATATAGGCAACTATCTCATCTACCAAGAGCTAATAATTACATACAAGGCTGTATTTTATAGTATATAGTATATCTGACTATTTCAGACTTTTAGACAGTTTCATGGTCAGTGAATTTAAATATCTGCTGTTTTTCAAGTAAATGTAACAATATTGTTCTGGTATATTCACATTTTTTTTGTTCTTTTTTTTTTTTTCCAGATAATGTAACCTTACAGATACATAATAAATACTAAACGATGAGCCTGATTTTTTTTTTTTTTTGGTCCTTTGGCTTCTTCTGTGCAGTTAGTAATGCACAGTTAGATAACAATGCTAACCATGAATATGCAGGTAGCCATGGCAGTGATATTCTTCCACAACTCCAAAAGCAACCTTGTTTTAAAGAAAATTGTATTCACCATTGCTTCCCCCCCCCCCTTATCACTCATTCACTAGCTCTGTTTGAATTATGGAATCTAATGCTTCTTCAAGTAAAGAGGTTGGGGTTATAGATGTAATTATATCCCACAGACATTCTTGTGGACATTCAAAAGCAGAAAATGAGGTCCACTTGGACTTCAGAAGATCTGGAACTAGAATACCGGAAACCCAGAATTCACTTGTCATCTCTCGGAACCACAGGTCTCTCATTTTCTGTTACTGGGAGCATCTGAATGCTCCTACCCCCTCTCCCCCTACCCTTACCTTAACCTTCCCCTGCAAAGGTCCTGACAACACAGGTTGAAACTGCTCAGGTCCATTTCCATGGGGACTTTAATTGTAAACAGACAACATATCAATAAGTGCATTTTAGTACTGTAAAGATTTTTTCTTACGACTTTCTTTTTTTAAAAAAGGTTTATTTATGCATACAAGAACTGGGGTGCAAGCCAGAGGTGTGGGGGATGAGAGTGTTCACCAGTGGCAGAGTGGGGAGTAGTACAGGCAGATCTACTGAAATACGCTGCTGAGGGGAGCAGCTGGCAGACAGGAGAGGTCTGCTGCGCCATATAGGTCAGCTCCCTTGCCAGAGATCAAACTCTTACCGTAGTGCTGATGATAGCTTGATAGCCCTGAGACTTTAACCCCTGTACCACCAGGGAGGCCCTCCTTAGGACTTTCTTAATAACATTTTCTTTTCTCTAGCTTACGTTGTTGTAAGAAGATAGTATATGAGGACTATACCTTGGTGGAGGTTGTGGTTTAATAAAATACACCTGAAGATGTTTGAACCTGTATCTCTGAGTCACATACAGTGCTGCAAGCCATGTACCTCAATAAAAAAAGAACAGAGTAAAAATATTTATAATATAGATAACATATAAAAAATATGTTAATTGGCTACGTTATTGGTAAAGCTTTTGGTCAAAAGCAGGCTCTTGATAGGTAGTTTGAGGATGGAGTTAAAAGTTATGCTCACATTTTAAACTGTAAGGCAGTTGGCACGCTTAACAGCCATGTTGTTCAAGGGTCAACTGTCTATTCATGTGTATTTACTCCAATAGACTGTTTGCCCTGAATTTACAGTATCTTCAGTGCACACCATTTACTGGCAACAATCCATCTCAAATGCTAAGAGTAAAATGCTCAAGTTGGTTGCCTCAGCCCAACTTTTAGAGCAGAGTCACCAAATTGTAAGTCTGGGGCAAGCCAGAAGAGTGCTGTCTTCACCTCAGGGGTATTCACCTCAGAGCTAGTCATCTGTGACCGAGACTGTGGGGACAGAGATATGTGATACCTGAGATCCCCTTTCCCAGACATCTTGAGTAGTGTGGGCAATTATGGGACATGCCTATTGCACTCATACAAACCATATTCCTTTGAGACTTGTTTACACATAGCAGAACTGAGTGTTTACCTGTCATTCACACCCACCACAACCCAGAACTCCCCTTCCTATTTCATTCTGCCACTCTACATATCAATGCTGGCTCTCAGAATGCAATCAGAATGCTCCAGTAGCTTATCCCAGGACTATTAAAATGATAGCTCTGCTTCTCTATCCTTTTTGCCTCTGTGCTTTCTTTCTCTCTGGTTCTTCACGCTACTGTGGCTACTATGTGACTTGAAATCTCTGAGTGTGATTCTCCTCAGGGTTGCATAGTCACTTAACTTCACTGCGAAAGACATGTGAAGATTAACTTGTTCATCACATTAAACAATTATTGTTCCACAAGTATGCTAGAAGAGTACTTCTCAAACATTCAGTGTATACATGAAACTCCTAGAGAGCTTGTTAAAATGTAATTTCAGGAGCTCAGTAATGGGGGGTAAGAGTTTGTATTTTCACAAGCTGATGTGCTGATGGAACAACATGTTAGAGGAACACTTCTGAAGTGCTGTGCTTCTATAAATATAATCTGTTTAACGGGAAGGACCATGCCTTAGGCATTTTTCCATGCTTTTCCATGTCCAGAAGTCTATCTGATACATGACCAAATTCCAGTGTTGGCTGGGTTTTGATTCAACAGTGCACACATGAAATACTGGGTTTTCTGAGCCTGCTTAATCAAATGACTAGTTTTCGAAAACTGTTAAAAATCAGTTAAAGCAGTAAAGATGTCTTAAGGGTCTGATTATGCAGAGCACTAGGAGAAACACACAAAAAGATAGCACAGCCCCTTTCCTCAAGAATTACACTGGCATGTTTACCACCGACACTAATAATGTCTTTACTAGAATTATGGAAATAATTTTAGAATTACAGATGTGGTAGTGAAGGTGAATGTGCTTGTTTACGCTATACACTACTAGCAATTTGACCTTATTTTTTTTGGTGTCATTTTTCCCTATGTACAATGAAGCTAATGGAATTGTTGTGATATTTATGTGTGATAATGTAAGCATTGATTTTCATGCCTGGCATATGTAAATGATCACTGCCAGTGTTGTTATTAGTGGTGATAGCAGGAATAGTAGTAATAATACTTAGGATAGTCTTCATGTCCAGTCAATTCATTTTAGAAAAATACCCAGTTCACCTCCTTCCTCTCTAAGTCTACATATTATCCTAATACCAATTTTACTTTATAGAGCTTACCTATAGTATACTAATATTCTTTCTTTTTAAATATTTATTTATTTATGCATACAAGCTGGGGTACAGGCCAGAGGTGTAGGGCAGTGAGAGGGTTCACCAGAGACAGAGTGGGGAGCAGAACAGGAAGATCGATGGAGATACACTGCTGAGGGGAGCAGCAGGTGAGACAGGAGAGGTCTGTCAAACCATGTGAGAATCTCCCCGACTGGGCGTTGAACTCATGTCACTGCTGCCAACAGCTCCACAGCGCAGTGCTTAACCGCTGCGCCACCAGGGAGGCCCTAATATTCCCTTCTTTGAAGTTTTATTTTATATTTTTAAAGATTTATTTATGCATACAGGAGCTGGGGTATAGACCAGAGGTGTGTGTGGCGGGGCGGGGATTGGGGGTAGCGAGGGTGAGAGGATTCACCAGAGACAGTGTGGGGAGCAGAACAGGCAGATCGACTGAAATACACCGCTGAGGGGATCAGTGGGCAAGACAGGAGAGGTCTGTTGTGCCATGTGGGAAGCTCCCTGGCCAGGGATTGAACTCATGCTGCAGTGGCTGCCGATAGCTTCATAGTGCTGAGATTTAACTCCTGCACCACCAGGGAGGCCCTTTTCTTTAAAGTTTTAATTTAAAGGAAAAAAACAAAATGGAATAGAAAAGAACACAAGGGACCATGGAGATGGATCACGGGTGAATTGGTGGTGGGCTACCCAAGGGGAATACAAAATGTAAAAGACATAAATAACAATAAAAATATATATTTTAAAAAAATTTAGAATTCTGTTGATTTCCCTTGACATAAAAGTCACATTATGCACTATAGTATAAGGACAGAAAGAATTGTTTCCTACCTTGCAGCTGGTTAAATTCTAGCTATTATTTTCTCTTCAGTTACAATCTCTTCATAAAATGACTTATTTAAGAAAATTAATGTTTTCAAAGTGTTGTTGTAAGCCACTCCAGTCATTTTGAATGTAAAAGGAAATACTTCCATACACACGGAAGTCAAATCCAGAAAAATGGTGGCGTAAGCCCTGTCTGGGAAATGTCATCAGAGTATTTCCAAAACATGGATCGTGCATCTCATTTCTCCTATCAACTTAACCATCCACCAGAGGATTATCTATGTATCTGCACTAGTGAAGGTGGATGGCTGAAAAAAAAGCAACCTTAGTAGAGTTAGGAGAGGGAGGGCAGAACTGCAAACACAACAGTAGCAAAATAGATAGCAGCTGCCAATACTACTGGTCCTAAAGGAGCCAGGAGCAGGCTGAGAATGGTTCAGATGTTGGAGGCACACATATCTACAGCTACTGCACAGAGGTAGGGAGAACCCACATGCCCCAAAACCCCTCCTGAAGTTGGGAGTCCTGTTCAGACTTTGAATATTAGCAAATTTTCAGCGCCTGGAATGGGGGCAGAGGTCTTTTCCCACACACCTAGGAAAAGAGGGAAACTTGTTCCTGGTGACCAAGGCTCGACCTCTACCAATTACAAAATCCACCCTACTTCCCCTTGGCTTTTTGCCCACTACAGTTGGGCAAGATTCACTTACTATAGGAAAACTGGCAGCTGAGTTGGCATGGATCTGACTTATCTAGGCAGCTGCAGACATCTCAAAAAGTACCTATCCTCCACCTGGACTCCTGGGACTTTCCTGGGTTACTATCACACCAAAGGCAGATGAATACTACACACTATAAAGAACATTGATAACTGAGCAGTTAGCAACACAGTCCCAAAAGACATCACCCTTTCCCATACAGACCCTCCGGACTTTCCTTCAGTTCCTAGTCTACTACAGACCAGTAAGAGCTCCCACCCCAAAAGAAGCCTGGCTGTTGTGCAGGCCTGGGCTGCAGACCTCTGGTTTAGATAGCCCCAAAAGGCACCCTCCAACACGACCCAGACTCCCCAGGCTTCTCTGAGCCCCATCTGTACCACCAGCCAGCAAGTGCTACAATACCTTTTGGGTAGCTGCTAATTAATGGCTCCTGGACTGCTCGTGGTGAGGTAGGCAGTCCCAAAAAGCACCACCCCATACCTGACCTGATGTGGAAGATATTTGGACAGCTTAACCACTACACAATCTGAAACTTCTCACTGTACCTGCCTGTGGCCCAAGCCCACAGCTTTCTGGGCATTTTGATGTTGCTAGAGCCATAGGGAAGAGTCACTGTCAGTCAGAACTGCTGAGATCTAGACTAAACTGTAGCTGAATAAGATGCCATCTCATACCTGTGAGAATGGCCCCTATGGAAATGACCAGGAATAAGTGCTGGTAATGATGTGGAGAGCCCTCTTACACTGCTAGTGGAAAGCAGTATGGAGGTGTCTCAAAACATTAAAAATGAATCTGCCATTTGATCCACTAATTCCACTCCTAGGCATCTACCCCCAAAATTCAAAAACACTAATTCAAAAGAAAACTTGCACTCCCATGTTTACTGAAGCACTATTTATTATAGCTAAATTATGGAGACAACCTAAATGCCCCCAAACAAATGAGTAGGTCAAGAATATGTGGTGTGGGCCCTCCCTGGTGGCGTAGCAGTTAAGTACTGCGCTATGGAGCTGTCAGCAACGGCGACGTGAGTTTGACACCCGGGCAGGGAGATTCCCACATGCCGTGGCAGACCTCTCCTGCCTCACCTGCTGCTCCCCTCAGTAGTGTGTTTCTGTCCATCTGTCTGTTCTGCTCCCCAGTCTGTCTCTGGTGAACCCTCTTGCCGCCCCACACCTCTGGCCTGTACCCCAGCTTGTATGCATAAATAAATAAATCTTTAAAAAAAAAAAAAGAATATGTGTTGTGTATACACACACACACACACACACACACACACACACACACACGCATTGCAGTATTACTAAGTCATCAAAAAAGATACTCATATCATTTGTGACATGAATGGATCTTGAAGAGATAATGCTAAGTGAAAGATGAATACCAGATGGTGTCACTAATATGTGGAATATAAAGTAACTAAACTAATAGTCAGATAAAGACAATCTTGAGAAATAACTCTTGATAGATGACTACAGAACTAAGCACCAAGATGTAGGAGGGAATAAGATGGGGGTGAGAACAAAGAGGGAAAGAAGCACAATGATGTGTGGTGATGGAATATCAGTGAGTTCATGGTGGGTGCACTACACAGGTAATACCTGATGGAGGGGGTATAGTATACAAATATTAAGTCAATTTAAAAAATAAAAATAATTTTAAATAATAAAGTAAAAAAAAAAAAGATGATCTAATGGATATTAGTCCTTCTCAATTTCTTCCAAAAAATAAAAAAAGGGGGAAGTCTTCCAAATACATTTTAAGAAGCCAACATAATCCTGATTCCAAAAGCAGACAGGAATATCACCAAAAAAATGAAATTACAGACCAATATATCTGATGAACATAGATGCAAAAATTTGCAACAAAATCTTGGCAAACTGAATTAAACTATATATTAAAATGTTCTTAAACCATGACCAAGTGGGATGTATCCTAGGGCTACAAAGATGGTTCAGCATATGCAAATTGATTAGTATTATGCACCAACCACATTAACAAAATTAAAAACTCATGTAATAAATGCAGTGAAAGCATTTGACAAGATCCCTTGTCCATTTATGATTTAAAAAAAATATCATTGGGGGGATAGTAACACACATCAGTATAATAAAGTCCATATTTGACAACCCACAAATAACATACTCAATGGAGAAACAGAACTTTTCCTCTAAGGTCAGTTACAGGACAAGTATGTCTTCTCTCATTCCAACTTTTTACATAGTTTTAGAAGTTCAAGTTAGAGCAATTATGTGAGAGACAGGAATAAAAAAAAATCCATATTGGGGAAAGAAAGAAATTAGCTATCACTATTTGAGATAAGATGATACTATACAAAGAAAATACGGGAAACCTTACAAATACACTATTAGAAACAATAAAGCAGTGTAGTGAAGTGGCAGGCTACAAAATCAACATATAAAAAAGCCTTTTGTGTTCCTATATGCAAACAATAAGCTAGAAGAAAAAGAAATGAAGAAAATTATTCCATTTGTAATCTCATCAAAAAAGCATTAAATGACTAGAACTAAACTTAACAAAGGAAATGAAAGAGCTTTACTAGGAAAACTGTAAAGACACTCTTAAAAGAAATAGAAGACACACAAAAAAATGGAAAGATATTCCATGCTCTTGGGTAGAGAAAATTAACATTGTTAAAAGGTGTAAACCATTTTACCCAAAGCAATCTTTATCAAAATTCCCATTCAAACCAATCTGAAAAGAGAGATGTTATGCTCCCAGACTTCAAATTATACTATAAAACAATAGTAATCAAAACAGTATGATATTATGATAAAAAATAGACACATATCAATGGAATAGAATTAAGAGCTCAGAAATAAACCCACACTTACATGGAGAGTTAGTTTATGACAAAGAAGTGAAGAACATACAATGAAGAAAGGAAAACCTGTTTAACAAAAGGTGCTAACAATGGACTATGGGTGTCTTAGAGGTGGGAGTGATGTGATAACAACACCTGAAGGGGGTGATCCTCTACCTCTGAATCATACACAATGTTGTAAACCAATGTTACCTCAATTTAAAAAAATAGAAAAAAAGCAAATGATGCAGGAAAACTTGGACAGCCACAGGCAATAGTGTTAAACTAGATCACTATCTCACATACACAAAAATTCAAGATATATGAAAAACTTGGATGTAAGACCTAAAATTATAAAATACGAAGAAAAAAAAATAGGTAAGACAACCATGACATTGACTTCAGGGGTGTCTTTGAGGACTCAACTACAGTGGCAAGGGAAACAAAAGCAAAAATAATCAAATGGGGCTACATTAAATTAAAAAGCTGCACAACAAAAGAAACTATTATAAAACAATAAGAGGCCATACCAAATGGGAGAAAAATTTTGCACATCATGCATCTGACAAGGTCCTATTATCCAGTATCTACAAGGAAATCGTACAACTCAAAAAAAAAAAATAGCAAACTAATAAAAAAATTGGCAGAAGACCTCTAATAGGCACATGAAAAAATGTTCATCATCCACTATGATCAGAGAAATGTAAATCAAAACTCACATCTTTGAGAACTGTTTTTATCAGTAAGACCAGAAACAATACCTGTTGAGAGAGTGTAGAAATAGGAATCTTCATACATTTTTGGTGGGAATGTAGAATAGTCCAGCCTCTCTGGAAAACAGTATGGAAGTTTCTCAAAATATTAAAAATAGGTCTACCATATTTTCCAGTAGTTCTACTCCTAGATAGCCATATGAAAAATAATAAAATGCTAATTCATAATGATACATGCCCTCATACTCATTGCAGCATTGTTTATTAAACAACATTGGAAGCAGAAGCAAAAACACATGAGTGATAAAGAAAATGTGAGACATATACACAATAGAATACTACTCAACTATTAAAAAAAAGATGCTATCTTGCTATTTGTGACAACACAGATGGAACTGCAGGGGATTATGCTAAGTGAAATAAGTTGGAAGGAGAAAGACAAATACCAGATGATTTCACTCATGTACAATATGAAAAAGAAAGTAAAGGAACAGAAAAAACTAAACCAAGAGGAACCCTTGAAATCTCACTGCAGAACTAAGGCTACCTAAAGTGGAGGGTGGGGAAACAAAAGGGAGAGGGGACTCAAGGTGATTGGTAGCTTGGAAGTGGGTGTAGTGTGACAACATATTTGCATATTAAGCATAACAGTATTGTAAACATAAATAATAACCATAATTTAAAACATATACGTACATACACACAGAAATACAGATATACTTGAATAGATAAATTTATAGGTGAGTTAAAAAATGTTAAATAAGAACATCATCTCTGGAAAGAAAGTAAATTGGGCAAGAAAGGAAAGGAATACTGGATAAGTATTGACTTAGATTTAATTTATAAATGATAAGCATCTACATCATGAAAGATATCTTCATTCGTTAATCAATAGGGTCCAATCAAAAGATATATTGTATGTTCTATCCAAATAAATCAGTTTATAATAAAGGATCTTGATTCAGCTATAAGTAAATAAATAAAATAAAACTGCCACATCATTTCCTTCACTTTCCAGATCAAATATGCCATCAACATGAGTTTCCATGTGAAGAAAATGTTAGTTAAAGCAAAAAGTACAGCTATAGATGAAGATGCCATCATTAAAGAAATCTTAAGGAGTCTGCTTTAGGGAAGTTGGCACATGAGTCTGTGAATCATAGCTATTATCAGTGTCTTATTGAGAAGTACTTGCAAAAAAGACCGTGGAAGCAGACATTTATTATTCTTTCATTACTTAGGTCCTTGTCATCCTATATAATCCAGATGTAATCCAGATGTCAGTTGCCTGCATTTCTTCAAGTCCTCCAGTTAAACAGGGTCAACTTGTTCTTTAAATATAATTTAAATGGATTCAAATCACTGTCACAAGTACATGGAGTTCCCAGAGTCCTCTCAGCAGTTGTAAGTGGGACTTATGTCTCTCCTAAACATTTTTCTTTTGAGCTCTTCTTGTGCTGATTTCATATAGCAATAAAGAAACTGAAATACACCATGCCAACCACATAAAACTTTTTAAAATCAAGTTAGGTAATACAAGTGAAAATACTTCAATAAGTATAAAGTACTACCTAGGGGAGGTAATAATCTTACTAAATTAGAAAGTGACCGAAAGTAATGCAATTACTCCCAGGGTAGACTTGGAAGAGGCAAAACTGAAGGTAATGGAACAGCCTCTATTTATTTCATCTGACTGAAAATAGACAAGAGGATGAAGCACTGACAAGATTTTAAATAAATTAGGATTGTCTGCGGATATAATAAGAAAGACAATTTACCCATGAATGTTTAAAAGGGAACAGCAAAAATTACTCATGTGATTGCAAGAACCCAAAAGAGTATTCAACACCGAATGAGAGCAGGGTCACCAGAGTACTTGGAAGTCAGATGAGCTGGAAATTACAAGGAACACACTTTTCTCGCCTTTAAAAAAAAAAAAAAAACACATCCACATGGCCTTTGTTTCATTTTCTGGTAACTGCCAGATCTATTCTTGAAGCAATAGCTGCTAGCACGTTAATCAACTACTTCCACAGCCTTGTGTGCATGGTGTTCGGTCTGTTCATTACTTACATTACATTCAGTCTTTCCAAGAATTTGTTCCCAGCCTATTTCAGAAACTATTCCTAACATGATAGTCACAGTTTCCTAACTCCCACTTCACATGAATGTGGTCCAGTCCTCAGACTACCTGGATGGACTGCACATCTTACACTGGAGGAAATTCTGATTGGCAAGGCTTCTTTTATTATTTTATGGGTAGAAAATAATTCATTTATCTTGGGGACTTTTAAATACGTGTCAGGAGTTTTATTCTACATCAGTTAAAAATCTTCTTCAGACAATGTTGTTCAGAAAAATAATACCTCTCTGCTTTCAAAGGAAAGTTAAATGAGAATTTAAAGCACAAAGGTGTTAATAGGTGAGATGTAATTTGGGAATGTGGAAGGACACACCCAGCTGCTTTTCATGGGCTGAGTGACTTGAGTAGGGCTCTCGTTGCCAATTGCATTTGTGGGTTACCCTTTTGAACTTGTCTATTTTCATATGATAGGGTTTCAGAAGAATCCCCTGAGCCTCTAATCCCTAAGAGTGATAGTACCCAGCCACATAGTTTTTGTGGGAGGGAGAAAGAGAAGTAGCCAGCAGTGGGTGAAGGGAGGACCCTGTAGGACAGGAAGAAAGTAATGCGGGAGGTGCTGCCAACATGATTAGTGTGCTGTGGGATCAATGCTTTGTTATTCATCTGGCCACATGTTGACTTTTTGTGAGGACCTACCCTGTAGGACTGTGAAGAAACAGAAGGGAAAAGGAATAGCTTCAGGATAGGACAATTTTCTTGCTCCTTTTTTCTGAAGGAATGAGCCAGAATGGTCTTCATGCTACCAAGAGGGAGAATTACGAAGGAAATGTTAGGAGAATTCCCTCTCTTCCAGAATGCCACCACTGACATGACTGGTTACTTCTAACCTCTGGTGTTCTACTTTTCAGTTTTATTTTTTAACCAGAATGGTGCACCATTAGTTGGGATTCTGCTTCCAAAGGTTGCCCTCTAAAGTAAAAGGAAATTTTGGAGAAGGCACTTCAAAAAGTGTGTTCAACCACTGGAAAGTGTGGTTATTGGACAGTTAAACATATACCATAGCATTCTATACAAATGTTTATTACTCCTAGAGCAGTTCACACACAATTCGCCAATTATCCCCAATTTGAGGCCTGAATTTGAATTATTTTGAATTTGAATTTTAAGTTGAAATAAAGCAGTGAAGACTGTGTAACTCCCTTTATCAGTCTCTGAATTATCTAAGCACCTGAGGTTAGTCTATGTCAGTGAATATAAAATTTGGATGGAACGATATGAAGTTGGTCAAAGCCAATGTACAAAACTCAGTTACCAACATGACCACTATTTTAATTCAGAAATATATTCAAGGTCATTAATGTCTGCCTATTTTATGTAATAATCATGCATTTTACCTGGAAGATAGGGAGTTTATATAGATAAGTGCACAGGGAAGGATTCAGGCTTCATGCTCTCCAAATTCATTTCTAAAAGTTAGGAAATTTATCATTCTGCCATATATTTGCAGCTGCACAATGTGTGTTGAAATACTTGTGGAAATGCATCTTGTTTATATGAAGAATACATTTAGCAGGTCATGTTAATTAGAAATAGTTCCTGAGCAAAGTTTTAAATAATGTGTCTTTTAAAAATATAAAACTGAGGCACCCTTTTCCCAAGTTTAAGAGTGGGTGTTTCCCTTGATTACCTATAGTTTGAATATTGAAGTTACCCCCTATAGGGTAAGTGAATTAATCAGGCTTTTTATGCCACTATCCACTGTGGCTATCTCCTGTGGCCTGTGTTAATGGAGGAGGCACTTGGGAGTGTGGGCGAGGGGCACACAGGCCTGATTGTGGACATCTGCAGTGTGGGCAGGCGTGAGTGTGCACACCTGAAGTTAGAGGTGGGCTAAAAGCAACAGCAGAGGGGAGCAGTGAGAAGAGGCCTGACTGCAGAAGAGGCAAGAACATGAGAGGACCCGCCAGAGAGAGAGCCCAGAGAAAGCCTAAAGATTCATGGGGAACTGAGAGGTTCGGTTGCCTGCCTGCCTGCCTGCCTGCCCAGCTGTGCCTACCTCCCTGAATGCCAGCCTGACTGCCTGGTGCGCTTGTGTACCTGGTTCCTTAAGAGCATTAAAGCCTGAAAAATCCACCAAGGGCTCCAGGACTCTGTCCATCTGCCTGAATCCATCGTGAACATGTCCTGTGGTTGGTGGCACAAGACCTAAAGAGGTTATATATTTTTCCTTGCATTGTATTCAAAGCTGTCATCTATTCAAAAAACAAGATTGTGCAAATTAGAGTTTGAGCCCTTAGAATCTCCAAATTTACCTTTAAACAATACCTTTTCTCATGCATTCCCCAAAGAAACTTGGTCTCATTAAGCAAAGAAGATGGAGTTGGAAAAGCAAGCATACCTTTCTTGACTTTATTTGGCTGAAACTTTTTTGATGCATGTTCCATGGAACAGGGGGTTAACCTTTACTTAAACAAGGCTTTACATGGCCAAGCCAGAAGTGCCCTCTTGTCAAAATATAGCTCCCAAGAGCTAATCCAAAACGGTGATCTAAAGCCTCCTGAAATTAGAAATGTTTATAAGAAGTTGTGTGACTTACCTGTTGGTATCTCTTCCAGGTGTTTCATTCCAAACATCTACGCAGCTCTGTTCACGGCAGCCCTCATTCCTTTAATGTGCTTGGTGGTGGTGTTCGTGGTGTTCATCCACGCCTACCAGGTGAAGCCGCAGTGGAAAGCATATGACGACGTCTTCAGAGGAAGAACAAACGCTGCAGGTTTGGAATTGTTTTTACACTTGGGAGATGGGAACTTTTTTAATGATTGGGAAATGTCCCTGAATATTTTTATCACAAAAAAGGAGTGAAGTTAAACTCAGCTCTGAAGCCATATGTTAAGCTATAATTTTCTAATTTCTCCTGCTTCTTGCTACTTTCTGACCTCTCTGTTTCTTCAGGGCACCATGAGCTTTAGTGCCAGCTGCACTTTTGTCCTTAAAACATTAATGTTCAAGTAAATGACTCACAGCCTTTGTGAGCTCCTTCCCAAGCTTTCTTTAACTAAAGCAATAACAACCTGTGTTCACCTGTGAAATCTACTCACTTCTTCATCACAAACGTATCCCCATAACACTTGTGAGTGCTCTGTTTTATATGTGAAGTTCTGATTGTGCTGACAGATGTTTAAAAACATATGTGATCAGACAGCTTCATAAGTGGCTACACATGTCTGGTTACTTAACAGTGCAAATCGTTCCAGCTTAAATTGGCTTTCCCTGCAGCTCATTTTTTCCCTTTGAATCATACTTAGCACAGGTTTTTATGATCTGATTCTTATTTTTGTTGTTAGAGTCTGTTAGGAATTTTTTTAACAAGAAACAATAGCCACATACCTAAACACAGAAAACTCTAAAATGTTGTTAGTGACTGGGCTGTTAGGGAGAATCTTATGAACAGTGGTTAGGGGGGTCCCTCTTGGACCAGTCAAATAAGGTAACCTCCTTTCTAGGCTTTTAGAAATTTGAAGTGAAATGAATGAGGAGTCTTCACATTTTAGTTGCTTTTCAGAGTTTAAACAAAATTTCACATGTAAAGTCCCTAGAATAGTGTCTAATACATTATTATGGGATCAGTAGATATTGTCCCTTATCAGAAAATAAAACGAGTCACTCTTACGTAAGAAGAGCCTTCTAGTTCCTGAACTACATCAGGGAAGAGGCCAAAACATTTTCCCTATTTGTGCAAAGAGAAGGGACTCTTTCATATTAGTTTGTAGGGTAGTTTGTAGGACAGCTGTATCTAACTAGCTCTCCTCTATTCTCATTTAGCATGCGATTATTTTGTTGGCAAAAATAGTATTTAAGATTGTTTAATCTTAAATTCTTCCATAAAAAAAAGAGGCTCAACTTTTTCATGGAACTTAAAATTTATCTAGAAGATAGGCTTTTTTTCAATTTGGGATTCATTTTATTAAAATACATATTCTCATTTGAAGTTTATTTCTTCCCCCAATAACAAGATTTGTTTTGTTTCCTCTGTAATATAAAAGTGCTAGTGTTTACATGTCACCAAATAGTGATGACATAGGGCCTAATCCTTTTCATGGCTAAATTACCCCTGTACCTCTTGAATATGCCCCATCGGGAATACAGTAAATAAATAATACTCTGATTATTTAAAAACATTGCCCTCAAACATTAAGTTTAATGTTAAAACTCCAGCATACTTGTATCTCAACTAGAAAAACCTCTTGTAAAGAAATATTAATAGAAGCACTGTTCTATTGTAGCATTTCAAACTTTTTAAAAGTATGAACTTCTAATTCCCCTGGCCCTATGATAAGTCAATCTAATATTCATTATCTCATACTAGGACTCTTACAGTATTTTCCTGATTGGTCACTAGTTCTAGTCTTTTCCCTCTCCTTTTCATTTTCCCAGATGTCTGTATTTCAAATTTTTTTCAAAATGGACCCCCTCTCACTCTCCAGCATTAAGTCATTCAAGGTCTCTTTCATTGTCCAAAGAAAAGTCTTTAGTCTATAATAATAAAACTCGTTGGTCTATAATACAGTACAACTTGTATTATAGATAGGCCATCTCGTCATCCCCAAGTCAGTTACTATTTATCTTGCATTCTGACCATGCCAGTCAATTTACTCTTTCCTAAAATTGCCTGGTACTGCCATCTTTGCTCACCCAAGGAACCCTCCACTTTGAACTCTTCATCCTAAGTAGATGAAAACCCATGTGCTTAGTAAGTGAAATGAGGAAATGTGGATGAATCAGAGGGGAAGAGGGACCTCTCACCTTTTCATAATCCTCATTATCTCCTCAAAGCTGTCCAAAATAAATCTATAAGTTAAAAATGCTGTGCTGGATAATACAAATTAGTTCCCCTAGTCCCTATTTCCATCAAGATAACTGCTTACTCTGATAGAAATTGTAGAAGCTCCCAGTATGCTGTTTCTTCTGTGAACCTATCAAAATTACCTTTCCAGAACCACACCAAATGAGAATTACTCATTCTTTTACTCTGCCTTTAAATCATGTTGTGCCTGCAGTCTTTATAACATTTATCTTACAATGAAATGGTGACTTCGTGTGTGTGGCTGATTTTCTTAATAAATTATGAATTTCTTAAGGCAAGGAACATTTATTATTCATCTCTGTATCACCAGAGCCTTGCAGTGTCTTTTCTGAATTGCAGGAGCATAATTAATATTGCTTGAATAAATTAATATATTAGTAACAATTGATGCACCAAAAATCTTATAGCAATGAATAACCAAGCTAAATATAATGTTAAGAAGAACGATCTGTTACAGCACCAAAAGTAGAAATTAAAGAATTTTATTGATCTATTTGGAATGTTCCTTTGAAAGTATTATCATTAGGACTTGATTTCTATGATTCCCCAAATTATGTGTTCAGCTTTGTCCTTTCATCTATTCTTATATATTTCATTTACAACCAGCTATAACTTTTCTCAACTTCTCCACATACCTTGAAAACTTCTAGAAAAAAATTTCTGTTCTACCATGGAGCATTTGATACTCTGAAACTTCCTGCTAAAATTGCATTGCATTGGACTGAAAAATACCCAGTCAAGATGGCACTATAAATTCATGTTCTACCCACTTTCCTGCTTCATATACATTGCAGTTAAAGACAAGATACAACAAGAGAACACCAAAAAGAAAACAAACATCTCTGTAGATCAAAAATAGAACAGGAGCACAAAGTGATAGCTGGGCCAAAGCCATGGAAGTTGTGTTTTCCTGATCCATAAACAAGAGTGTCTTATTCCCTGTGGTGAATTGGGAATTAAAATGTACTACCAGAGGCCAGTAAACTGGAACAACAGCAACAGCATGAAAGAAGCTTGAGAAACAGCTGCTGTGGTAGCCTGTGATTTGGCTTACAGGAATCTCAGGGTCCATGGGGAAAATAGAAAAAGCATTTCATTAAGTACATGGGCCAAGCTCTCTGGACTTCATAGACTATATCTGACATATCCATATGTCACCAGGGGGACAGGTGACCCAAACATCAACTATTCTTTTTTGGGGGAAGTCTTAGAAGGACTGAATGAAGGCAACCACAAGACCATTAGACAGGAAAAGATAGCCAGAGGGACACACAGAAAAACAGATGCAAAGAAACAAATGCTTTCTACTTAAAAGTTCCAAATACAGGGAGAAAACTAACAAGGATAGCCCTTAAAATCAACAAGGAAAAGATTAATTTACTCCATGATAAGAATTAAAATAAGCTACAAATAACTGAGTACATTAGGATCCTTGAAAATATAAAGTTACAGATATAAATTATGACCCTTCAGGGTACTCACCTGTTTGTTTCTCCCACTTTAATCTGTTTTCTAAACAGCTTTACCAAGAGATAATTTAAACAACTCACCTGTTTAAATTGTACAGTTTAACTGTTACTAGCATTTTTCTATAGTTGTGTAACATCCTAATCTACTTCTAAAGCATTTTCATCATTGCAAAAAGAAGTCACATATTCTTTGCTTCCCGAGCCCCAGGTAACCACTAATCGAATTTCTGTCTCTATATAGAGTTGTCTATTCTGAATACTTCCTATAATAGATTCATAGACTATGTCTGGCTTCTTTCACTTAGCACAATATTTTCAAAGTTCATGTTATAGCATATCTTGGTAGTTAGTTCCTTTTTATTGCTAAATACTATTCCATTGTATGAATACACTACATTTTGCTTCTCTAACTAGTTGTTGGACATTTGAATTGTTTTAATCTTTGACTGTTAAGAATACTGCTTCTAAGAATATTCACAAACAAGTTCTTGTGCTGACATGTTTCCATTGCTCTTGAGTATATACTTAGAAGTAAAATTGCTCAGTCATATGGAGGCTCTGTGTTCAACATTTTGAGGAACTGCCAAACTGTTGTCCAGAGTGACTGCGGAAACCTATTTTTGTAGTAAATTTTGGGGTAATCTAACCACACCCATTTATTTGCATATATTCTATGGCTGTTTTCACAACTCAGAGTTGAGTACATGTAGTTGTAACAGAGTCCAGGTGGCCTGCAAAACCTAACATATCTAGCCCTTTACAGAAAAGTTTGACTAATTCCTAATGTTAAAGAAGACATTCATTAAAAAACACTTAAGCCTTCGAATAAAAATATATAAACATATAAAATAAAGACAGCCATGAAAACAAAATAATTTCATAAATCTTGGTAATAAAAAATAAGCTCATTGAAATTTTAAAATATCTCAATGTTTGAGATGTTATCTATGGAGAAGAGAGAATTAATGAACAATATCTGAAGCTAGGGATGGAGGAATTCACTAAGGAAATGTATGAACAAGAGAAAATATGAAAACAAAGCCAACGGGTATGAGATTAGATTATCAGAAGGAAATAATTCATATAGAGTGGAGAACAAAAATCAGTATTTAAACAGGCAGTGCTCGAGACTTTTCCAAATTAAAGAATAAAGTTAACCAAACTACATAAAATAAATGTCTACATTGTAAAAAGTTGACAGGAGAGAATGCTGAAAATTTACTACATTAACAAAATAAAGTTATTTTGAATGTTCCCTTGTCTGCATTTTTGAAAAATTGGATAGTGAGCACCTCTTCTTTGCTTCTGTCCTTTGATATTGTTATAAGTGGCATAAGTGCCTTTCAGGAGTTCTGATTCCATGATTAGCAGTCACAGCCAAATATTCTCAGAACCTAAGCATCTGGGGCAATGCACAGATTGATAATCCAGCCTCTTCTCTGCTTTCCCCCGAGAAACCTGTGTTTCTCACACCCCATATTCCATCAAGCAAGAGGGCTACTCTAATTCACCTCAAGCCAATCCTAGCTTAGTTTTCTGCAATTACATGCATGCAAAAGCAACCCTATGGTGGCCTAGGTAGTTGGTAGTTTAGTTGGTAGTGGTGGTTTAGTTTTGCCTTGCTTTTGTAAACTAGATGAACATTTTCAGCTACACTAGACAGTATTATGAGAAAAATTTTCTCAATTAATAAACCAAGAATAGAAAATCAAATAATGAATCCTTTCTTACAAAAGCACAAATTCCTAGTTTTACAGATTATGCTTAATTTTGAGGGGTTTTGGTCAAACACTGTCAGGGGGGTTTTGTTTATGATTCACTTTGGCCATTAGTAGGATGCATTATTTGAAGGAAGGGTTAATATATAGTTTCCTTATAGTCAAGCTATTTTTTTTTCTGTTTTTAGTAGCTAAAGGATTTGATTATTTACCTTAGAATTTTAAGTTTGATAAACATTTGTGATTGGTTAACACCAGCATCACATCTATTTGAATAGCTGAAGAGCTTACATCAATCATTGTTAGGTCTGGAATCGTCATATTTCTACAGAACAGTTCTCTAAACTAATCACTCATCTGTGCTGATTACATATGCCTGACAGTAGGAGCAACGTTATAGCAATACTTGTCTGATGGCTATGACTACTAAGTATCAGTCCCTTCACACTCTTTATTTTGAAAGACTTTCTCACTCCTGATATCCCTTAATTTCAGACTTCAAATAAACCTGAAATCCAAATGAAAGAACAGAAAGAGCTGCTAGTAACTAAAATATATGCAGTAATGTAGCCTCCCAGAGATGGCCATTGTCACTCCCTTCCCTTTCTGAATGTGGTCCGGGACAGAGATGACAGTTTGGCTTCTCTGGCCCTTTTGCTCCCTGACTGCTACGAACCACATTTCAAAGATCGTTTTTTTTTTTGTAAAGAGATTCCTTGGCCGCCTCTTCCCAATGGTGGGGTACAAAAAGAATGAGTCAGTTCCCTGAATTAAATTTCAGTGTCTCAAGCAGGATTTTAAACAAAGTTTATAAATTTAGGGTTTGGTTTTGATCTCTGGCAATGATAAGCTTGTCTCTCCTTTTAGGCTCATTAACATTTACTGACTTCATTCTGATTCATCTGCCAGTTGTTATGTGAGGAATGATTCATGGATCAAAGAAAAATTTTATTTGAATAAAAAGAGGAAGCATAGGCAATTACAGATCCCTTATAAATTTCCATATACACGTTTCAATGTGATATATAAAAATGTATAGGTGCCTTGATCTAAATAAACGTGTGTTACTTAGGTCTTAGGTATTTGGAATCTTCTACTTATTTGGGGATGAATTCTTCTATTTGTTCCACGTCCCTATTTCCTAATACTTTGAAGAACAATAATATAAACCAAGATTCCATTGCTATTATAAAAATCATAGAAAACTTATTATAATGAATATTAGAAAGAATCATTCCTTATAGATCCAAAATTTCAGTGCCATTTTTACTACTGGCATTAAAAAACAAAGAAGAACTTCAAATAGCCTCCAAGGAAACTAAAATCCATACGAAAAGGACAGCACTCCTGGTAAATACAACACATTATACATTGTCTTCTCCAAAAATGGCTGTCATCCGTTATTTCCTTCCCATTACCTCTATGCTACTTACATAAAACATTAGAGTCTGTTTTCCCTCCCTTTAAAATCTGTACTGATTTTGCACTTGTTTGGGTTAATACATAATATGATATATATAATATGTAATATGATAAAATGGGTGTAACCTTTAAGAGGACTAGCAGTTACAGCCTTCTTCCTCTTAGAAGCCAGACACCATGTAAAAAGGCCAATTAACCTGAAAATACATCTGACCTGAGGTAATCATGTGGGGTGGCTATGGGGTTAGACACATATCTCCAGTTATTTCATGTATCCCCACTATAACTCCAGATATACGAGAGAAGCACCTTTCTTACAGATACCAAGTATCTAACAAGTATCTATCTATTCTTATAATATCTACCAAGTAGATACCAACCAGAGCAGTCAACTTCCAAGTCTAGATTGTAGAATTGTGATAAATAATAAGACACAAAGTGTTATAGTTTATCATGTAGCAAGCAATACCCGAAATTCCCTGGTTCTATTATGCATGTTATTCTAAGATCAAAATTGTGTTACTGTTTTTAATTTTATTGCTTTTGGAAACAAGTTTTATAAATAAAGGAAAACTGCCATAATTTTTCCCCCAGTGCAAAATTGAAGCTTCCACTAAAGCAAAGTAAGAGTATACTTTTTTTTAAAAAGATTTATTTATTTATGCATACAATGCTGGGGTACAAGCCAGAGGCACTGGGCGGCGAGAGGGTTCACCAGAGACAGAGTGGGGAGCAGAACAGGCAGATCGGCAGAAATACACTGCTCAGGGGAGCAGCAGGCGAGGCAGGAGAGGTCTGCCACGCCACGTGGGAATCTCCCCAGCAGGGCGTTGAACTTGCGTCGCAGGGCGTTGAACTTGCGTCGCAGCTGCCGACAGCTCCACAGCACAGCGCTTAACTGCTGCGCCACCAGGGAGGCCCAAAGTGAGTATACTTACCTACTAACAGTATGTATGTACTTGAATAGGTTACAGAATGACCAATCTAATAGATTTCACATGTCCTTGGCAGAAAGCTGCTTGTTTGCAGTCAGCCCCAGTTTCATTGCTAAAAAGAAAATAAGAAAACAATGTCGATGCTTTCCTGGTGGTGCGATGGGATAAGTAAGCACAGCTCTGTGGAGATATCGGCAGCTGCGGCAAGAGTTTGATGCCCTGTGGGGCAGATTCCCACGTGGCCCAGCAGACCTCTCCTGTCTCACCTGCTGCTCCCCTTCAGCAGTGTATTTGGGTCGATCTACCTGTTCTCCTCCCAACTCTGTCTCTGGCGAACCCTCTCACTGCCCCACACCTCTGGCCTGCACCCCAGCTTATATGCATAAATAAATCTTTTTTAAAAAAAAAAAAAAAAGAAGAAAACAATGTTTAGGAACCTAACAAAACCCCCAGATCTTCATATTGGACTATAAATAATCTCTTCCTCTTAAATTTAATATAATTTTGTGAGCACAGTTCAGTCTTCCCACATTTTGCCAGTAGTGGTAGGAAAAATAAAAACTACTTAAAAGAAACATTATATATGCTCTCCCTCCGCTAAGATTGCTATATATGATCTCAGTCTTCAAAGATTCAAATCAGAAATTTTTGAAGGGGAAAATGTAAGTCATTCAGTGTGTTTTCTGCATTATTGTTTTTGAAAACATTTGGGATTTGGTATCATTAACTAAAAGCTCAGATAATGGTAACACTGGGAGTTTCCTATGGCTTTGAACATCCAGATAAAATGTAAAAAAGGAATCATGGATTTGAGAGAAAATTTAAGTTTCTGCTTGAACTCTTGATTTACACATATAACCAAAGAAGAAAAGAGACTGATAATTTGTGGCAGATCAGGGTGTTTCTAGACCTGAACAACTTTACATCAGGGAAGTTTCCGTTGAAAACCAATCGGGACAAAGGTGGTTTTCTATTGAGGCTATTTCAGTACTAAACTGAATTGTACTTTCTAGGTGAACAGAGTGCATACAGTATGGTTATGGTGGGGTTGGAAGAAAGAGTAAACGAATTAGTTCTTTTGTTTCTTGTTATAAGGGCACTAATCCCATCCTGAGGGCTCCACACTGAGAACTAAATTACCTCCAAAGGCCTCATTTCCAAATACCATCACACTAAGGATTAGACATTCAATGTATGAACTTTCAAGAAGCACAATTCATTCCCTAGCACCTGGGTTATAACCCCCAACATCTTATAGCTGTACTATTGTTACCGTCTAGAGATCACTATTCCTTGACTTTCTTCAGTTCCCATTCTGTATTGAACTATTCTAAAAGGTAAAAATTGAGCACATCATTAATTGCTTCTAAATGCAATCCTCAGACTGTAGGATAAAAGGAAAATTCAGCTACTCCCCACCATATGCTCGATAGCTACAGCAATATTGAGCTCGTGTAGGTTTCTAAGTGACATGATTTCTGAGAAGTTTAGACTTAAACAACCCAACTGAATTCACTCCCACTTGTTGAGTTCATCATTCATGGTGGTAAGGGAGGAGTCGAAATGGAATTGAAATTAATTTCCATCTTCATACCTATCATGAACTGGCTTCAGTAGGGTGTGTGTGGAAGGTATAGTTGGTATGGGATACATTTAAAGCCAATATCTAAGAGCATCACAGTAACATTCTTTGTCTGGTGTATTGACACTCTGACCTTCCATGTGGTTGGCATCTCTTGTTGACATGTTTGTACTATTGCCACATCTAGGTTTGTCTCAAACAGTCAATGAAAGAGTCTTAATTGTTTATCAGTTTTGCAATAGGCCCCTTCCCATATATCTTCTTGACAGTTTTACTTCAAATTAATGAAAATTTTTAATTTTAATTTTCCATACTCCAGTTTCTTAAAGAACTCCCCCACCACCACCTTGAATCATTCATTATTTATTTTGGAAAAATTACCGATGATGCATTAATTTCTACCTACTTGAAAATTACTTATAACAGTTATTCATGATTAACTGCTTTGATCTGAGAGCACATTCAGTTTTTTTGAAATGGATGACTGGGGACTCCCTGGTGGCGCAGCAGTTAAACACTGTGCTGTGGAGCTGTTGGCAGCAGCGACACGCCAGTTCGATGCCTGGCAGGGGAGATTCCCACATGGCGCAGCAGACCTCTCCTGCCTCGCCCGCTGCTCCCCTCAGCAGTGTTTTTCTGTCAATCTGCCTGTTCTGCTCCCTACTCTGTCTCTCTACTCTGTCTCTGGTGAGCCCTCTTGCCGCCCCACACCTCTGGCCTGTACCCCAGCTTGTATGCATAAATAAATAAATCTTAAAAAAAAAAAGAAAAGAAATGGATGACTGAAGTCTTCCCTTCAACTCTTGGCTGATTGAAAATATGACTTCTGGTTTTTTAAATGTGACTCTCTAAAATTTGTACTTAAACCATTGCCGAAGAATATACATAAAACTCAACCAGAGGAAAGAAAAATCAGATTTTTTGAAGGCAGTTTTATCTTAGAAAATTTATGGCAATGAAGAACACTATATTCCCCCATGACCTGTTCTTTGAGCCACCTCATATAAATATAGTGAACTTACAATATATCACAACTGTTTAATTGGCGATATCCCAAGTTCTTAGGTATACATTCCATTTCTGATTTGCAACTTTGTGCATTTAATATTTACTGCCATTCACATTATTTAGAGATGTTTTCAATTTATGATTCAGTGCCTACACAGTTCTTTTAAGGATATATGTAGTCCAAAATAATAGTTTGTGTTATCACAGCTTAATCAACAGACACAATATTAAAAAGTATATCCAGAAATAGGAAAAAAATAGGATTTTTTTGCCTTTTAAAGTATTTTTACATTGTTCATGTTTTTATAGTAATTGATTTCTCCCCCCAATGTAGTCCCCGTAAATATCCCACCACCACATCACCTATGAAGCATCACTGTGGTCCCTTGTGCTCTTCCCACTGTCATTTTGATCTCTTTTCCTTCCGTTCCCCGATATAAGCTTCACATCTATAGTTGCCTACCAGTTTTGTCTTTTTTTTTTTTTTGACCCTGTGTTCCATTTCCCTATATTCCTCCTATAAGTGAAACCATTTTGTTTTTCCTTCTCACTTATTTTCCTAAGCATAATCCCTTCTAGCTCCATCCAATTTGCCGTGAAGGTGTGAGTTTATCTTTTGTGGTTGCTGAGTAGTAGTCCATTGTGTATATATACCACAACTTCTTGATCCAGTCATCTGTTTTGGGGCATTTAGGTTGTCTCCATATCTTAGCTATTGTAAATGGTGCTGCAGTGAACACAGGAGTGCAGGTTTCCTTTTGAATTAATGTTTTTGTTCCATTTGGGTAAATTCCTAGGAGTGGAATCACTGAGTCATATGGTAGATCCAGAAAATAGGATTTTAGGACTAAGAGAATAAGAAATAGGGATAGGCAATCTGGGGAATTAGCAACTGCATCATCGTTTTTTTAAATGTATAGTTAGCACAATGTCTATGGCCATAGTGCCATACCTAAGAGTTAATATATAAAACTCAGGAGGGTGAAGAGAACAAAATGACATTGTGTAAGTTGTTCCCTTTCAGAGGAAAAGTATACCATATCAAAAGTGGAGTTTGAATTTCACTGAGCCAGAAGGTAGCAGGAAACTTGTTCTGATCCTTTCACAAAAGAAGTCTTAAGTGACTCATCGTCACTGAAATTTTCTGCTTCATGAATCACTTTCCTTACATTAGAAGCAAGAAACCACTCCTTACAATTAATAAGATATCAAAATATTTTTATTCATTCCCATGCTTCAAGGTCACTAACTCAGTTCTTAATCATTTTTCCTATTTATAAATATGTGCTTTTTACTTAATTACCTTTTCTCCCCTCATTTTATTGTGGTTATTTCTCATCAAAGCCATCCTTTCTGGGTCAACATTTCCCTCCACTTCTCTCTCTAAACCTCTTTGTCCTCCTTTCCCAGTTTCCAACTCTATTTGTTCTTTACCTTCATTGTGGCCTCCCTCCCCTCTTCCCTATAATTAGACAATCCAAGGATATTTTCAATCACTCCCTTGCTTTCTTCACTAACTTGGCTCCCTTGCTAAAGAATTTTGCCAGTTACTAGTCCAGTTTTTCTCTTGCTCTCAATCAAACAATTAGTGCTACTCTGTGATGGATACTAATTATTCTAAGTAATCTCCACTGGACCATCTCTGCTTCTCAGAAATCTCTTGGATTATCTTTAATTGATTCTTAAGATATCTTTGGAACATTCCACTGCCTTTCAGTCTTGTGCTTAATATATTCCCACTTTCTCTACAAGGTATGAAAACAACATGATGTTATCTCACTCAGTCTTCCTTATTTTTATCTAATAGTTTCTCTTTGTTGTCTTCCTTTTTGACACTTTTTCTCACTTCTCAGGTAAGGAAACTTCCCAGGTCTATCCTTCATCCATTTTTACATTTTGGAGTTTGTTCCATTAGATTTTCTACTGTTGCCTTATATCTTAAATATTTCTGTCTTCTCTGGGTCTTTCCTCTCCATCTTAAAAAAAAAATGAATCACTTTTTTTCACCTTACAGAGCTAACTTATCATAATATTGTTTCCTTATCAAGTTTCCTCCTTTCCTCTTGCCTTCACTAATAACCTTTTTGAAATTAGTCTATACAGCTGCCTATAGCCATTACCTATTCACTGCTAAGCCTTGAGAGTACCTTGTTTACTCTCATTCATCACCCATAGCCTTGATCCTCGGTTCTACTGACCGCTCTTCTCATGCCCTTATCCTTATACTCTTCTGCATAAATCAGTCCGTTCTTCTATAAATCACCCTTTCTTAACACCCTATTTCCCTTGGTTTTCATGATACTATCTTTTTGACTTTTCTGCTAATCTCCAGGCCTTGACGCATTCTTTCTGTGACTCTGAACTCTAGATATATGTGTTTTCCAGCAGTTGCATTTGCCTTTTTCGTATCACATGGTCATTTTCAATTCTATCAACTGTTAGCCCAACTTCTCTCTCCTCTTTTGGAGAATAATGTCTTGTCCTAGAGAAATACAAAAATTGTCATTATCTTTGCTCCTCTGCTTGTCCCAGTTGCTCTGATTTGTGTTAGTTTTTTCTCCCAATTCCTTCTCTTCTGCCTTTTAATCCTTTTCTTATTTTTCTAACCTTTTAAGCCAGTGTCATTTCTTTTACTCAGTAGTAATACAGGTCACTGAAAGGCTAATTATCAGAATCACGCTTCCAGAATTTATGATTTGGTGAATCTTACTGTAGACTTACTGAATTTGAATTGCTAATGATAAAGTCCATGTATCTGTAGATTTCTTAAAGTTTCTCTTTGTTTTCTCACTTAGCGGCCCTACCATTGATTCTACCTCCATAATATTTTTGTGTCTATTTCCTTCTTTCTTTTGTGGGAGCTGTTCCTCTGCTACCCCAGCCCTTCATCTCTCACTTTGACCTCTGACCTCTACCACAGTTACCTACCTGGCGTTCCTCTGTCCGGCATTCTTCCCACCAGTCTAATTACTTTCTTGTGAGATTAAGCTTTATTTTGAGTAGGCCAAACCTCTTCTCAAACAATTTTTTTTTAAGGTTTATTTATTTATGTATACATGCCGGGGTACAAGCCAGAGGCGTGGAGCGGCAAGGTTCACCAGAGACAAAGAGTGGGGAGCAAAACAGGCAAATCAATGGAAATACACTGCTGAGCGGAGCAGGGGGCGAGGCAGGAGAGGTCTGCTGTGCCATGTGGGAATCTCCCCAGCCAGGTGTCGAACTCGCGTCACTGCTGCCGACTGCTCTCCAGCGCAGCGCCCAACCGCTGCGCCACCACGGAGGCCCTCTTCTCAAACATTTTAAATCACTATCTTCTATAAAATAATTCCAGGGCCTCCCTGGTGGTGCAGGGATTAACTCTCAGCACTATGAAGCCATTGACAGCCACTGCAGCAGGAGTTCGATGCCCAGCCAGGGAGCTTCCCACATAGTGCAGCAGACCTCGCCTATCTTGCCCACTGCTCCCTTCAGCAGTGTATTTCTGTAGATCTGCCTCTTCTGCTCCCCACTCTGTCTCTGTTGAATCCTCTCACCCCCCACACCTCTGACCTGCACCCCAGTTCTTGTATGCATAAATAAATAAATCTTTTTAAAAAATAATAATTCCATATGGTTTACATAGGGCCTCAAAACCTTACCTAGTACTACAAACATTTTTCTCATTATACACCTTCATAGTTTATTAACTCCAATCAAAAGGAGCAATTTATACTGATGGATGCTTTTGCTTTTTTGCTTCTTTTTATGTTATTCTCACTATCTTTGCCTCAACATTACATGTTCAGTTATATCTCATTTTCAAGGCCTAGCTGAAGTTCTTTCTCCCTCACAAAGTCCCCCTGATAACATTGACAAGAAGTAGCTACTGCTTTTCCTTGATCTATATTCTTGTACTTACTTTTAGTTCTTATAGAGGCCAGATGTATGTATATATGCATATATATTTGAAAGACAATCTATATGTAATTCACCCTTTCATCAACTGCATTTTATCTAATACGTTTTTGATGTTTGCTAATATAAAGGAGTTCTTTGATAAGAAACAATAACCCAAGTTCATATGAAACTGTTCTAAGTGTTCTATATTTCAACCATTAAATTCTCACTGAATCCACAAAACCTTATTTAGGATCCTGATATTTTTCTCATTTTACAGATGAGGAAGTTCTGTCTCAGAGAGTTAAGTAACTCACAGTGGTCACATGGCTAGTAAATGGGTCTCAAGTAATCTAACTCTAGAGTCCATGCTCATACCACTCTATTCTGCCTTTTTTGTGACTAAATTCCGTTCAGTTAACCTCAGTGCATGTTCGTTTTTTTAAATGTAATGAGCTGAGGCCCATTTTTAAAACAGATCTTTTTCTTGTAACTGAATTTGACAGAAGCAAATTATAAAATACAAATAGCTTCCAGGAAAGGAAATGATGTGATTTATAATTAGGATGCATAAACTTTAAGAAAAAAGTAGAAATTGGGTTGTAGGAATGACTAAAGGTATTGAAAAGCAATTTAAAGACTGATTGTACAGTTTCATAAAAACAATATAAATTGGTATGTTTGTAAATTAACAAGTAATTGAAACGAACAGGTCTGGATCCTTATATTGTTTAATTTTACATTTTCCAAGAAGTGCAGTGGTCCCTGTCTTCCTCATTACCACCTCCAATGCCAGGGTATTTGCAAATAATCTATGAAGTTTGAAGTAAGAGTATGTTACTTCCATTTTTGCTCTTTTTTTCTCAGGATTAATTTTGCTATTTGCTATAATTTTCAGTTATATTTCTATAAAGAATGCCTTTGGAGTTTTGGTAGGGATTGAGTCTGTGTTGTGTTAAATCTGTGTAGTGTTCTAGGGAATGTATCTATTTTCAGTAATGTTAATTCTTCCAATCTATGAGCCTGAGATACCTTTTTATCTTTTTGTGTCTTCTGTTTCTTTCAATAATGTTTCCTATTTTTTGCATCTTATTTTTCCTTCTTCTCCCACTGAATCATTAATGTACATTAGTCTTAAAGCTCTATTATACATTCCTCCATTTAGTCTATTTGCTTCCACAACTTTCTCTTGTGATCTAGCCATCTGCCTACTCATTCGTTGGTTTTACAGACTAATGTCAAACCCATGAAAACAAGAGTTAAATAAAATTCCAGTACTCTTATTCTTTAAAAGAGCAGAACTAAAACAAGTACAAACAGTTTTGAGCCTAGGGCAAAATAAGCTACAGCATCTACTTATATTTGCTATGAATGTCAGACACCTGTGAACAAGTCTAATGATTAGAATTTGAATTCCACATAAAAGGAGGAAAAAAAAGTTGGAATTAAAGTTTAACAAGTTTAAGGTTCATGCATGATACTGACAACGAAAATTTTAATGTTATGTCTTTGGTACAAATTATTTTGTTTAAGTAGCGTGATCACTAATATACCAATGTTGTCAAAGTAGATGTTCAGAAAATTTTTTGGACTGCCTCCTCACTAGATCATGCATATGCCATTCAGTCTGTGGATTGCCGTTCTTTCTTCATATAATGGTTTCTATTTCTTTATAAGGGCTTGGTCTGAGTTTCTTAGTAAGAACAAGTAATATTACTTCACATCCACGTACATAAAAATCTCTGTCACACCTGTGGATTAGTGTGCCATTGTTTAAATGATAATGGTAAACTTTTATGTAACACCGATAACAGACAGCTTTATAGTTTGCTGTTGTAGATTACCGAAAACAGCGCTGCATTGTGGGTTTGATTTTTGCTTTCTCTATTTACAGATATAGTTACTTAACAACAGAAAGTAAGTAATATCTCCAAAACCATTGGGAAATACAGCATTATTTTTTAAGCTCAGGCATGCCCTTATAATCTCATAGCTGTTGGGAAAAGAAATGTGATTAATTAGATTGATAAAAGGAACCAAGAGATTTAACTTAAATAGACTGTTTAAAATTAGTGATATTGCAAAGGAAGTAAAAATATAATAAAAATTTTAAACTGATGTTACAGTTTTATAATGTGATGGCTAGAGAACCAAATTTAAGAATGAAAATAAGCATTCAGGTCAGCTGGCATTTAACCAGATTGAGAGTTTACCGGAAAACAGTTCTGGGAACTGACACATTCAACACAGATAAAAATATTTTCTTGCACAAATAAAATTGTCTTTAGTGTTAATTTTTCTGAGACGTTGAGTTAGATTGATTCAATATTTCAGTGTTAAATTTGAGTCTATTAAATCTTCATGACTGCTTTGTAATGACCTATCAAGCTATCCATAAAATTTAACATGTTATTCATGACAAATACATAGTACCTTAATTTCCATAAATTATGAAACCATCTAGTAAGATTCAAAATATAGACATAGGTAGGCTGAAAGATGCATTGTAGATTTTCATTGTATCATAAAAGCAAAATATGTTGGAAATTGTTGCTAGGTGCCTGAGCATGCCTGGAGATAAGGGTTTTAAACTCCTTTCACAGCTTACTGGTAAAATTATTAGAAAACTAGGTTAAACCAGTCTTCAGTTGTTAGTTGGCTGACATCATGTCTGTTTAGAATTCTGGTCTTGTAAAACTTTTTGTCACTGTTTTGTCATTCAATGCACCATTAATGAATTGTGCAGAAAGTTACTATGCTAGCTATGAACCCAAATGATTATTCTCTTTCCCATAGTTCCAAGACATTTTTCCTCACTAGAAAAAAACCAGACTTAACTTTTTCCTAAAGAATCATAGACCCATTTGATCCCCTCAGTAGGATATTATCTGGCAACTTTGAAGTACATGGTTCACATGGAATTGCTCTAATAACAGTTCTTGCTCAGTCCATGTGGGTATGTCCCATCTAACTTGATTATTCTCCTAAGATTCAAAATTATAGCCTGCAAATTGAAAATTATATATAGCTTTTGCAAGTTGCAACCATAATTCTAGGCTTGTACCATTTTTTTTTTCAATACCAATAAATCACACTCAATGGAGACCTGACACTGGACTGTCCTTTAGCATCCAGGAGAGCCCTAAGTTGGCTATTGACAAAATACTGCTATTCAGTTCTCAGCAGACTTTGAGACTCCTGTAAGAATTTGTTCACATTCTTCCTTTTGACCCCTGGAAAGTATACTCTAAGCCAGTATTAATTCTCTGAATCTGCCTGCAGATTCACTACCTCAGGTGCATAAATTCCTCTAAGTTAGATTTACCTTCTTCACATGTCAGTAAGGATCAGGGTAAATCCGTTTCAGAAGGTGGCAAGTGTAAGGCTTCTACAATGGTTTTGTTTACTGCTCCTACCGTATACATATCCAATAATCTACCGCAATTACCTTCTAGAGGAGAGGTTTTCAAAGTGTGGGACACAACACTTTAGTGACTCTTATTGTTCCTATCTTTAAGTTGATGGGATGGGATGGGATGATATGGGATGGGGTGGAATGGAGTAGAATGGAATAGAACAGGTCAAAAGGAAAAAGGAGGGCATAGAGAACACTGAGCCATCCATTTTGAATAAGTTGGTCGGAAAGTTTTCAGTGACAGTTTGCATGTGATAGAGCTTAGTGTCTGCACACTGAAAGCAACCCCACTCCAAATGTGATCTTTGAATTATATCAGGATAAACAGAAGGATTCTAAGGCCTTCCTTCTAAATAAGTTTGGGAAGGTCAGGTACAAAAAAAGTTTCTTTTTTACATTTTATTTTGGCACTTCAGATTTGCAAGAGGGGGCCATCTGTGTCCATGCCCTATTTCCCTAATTTGACTGAAGTCCAGAAGGGGATAAAGATGAGGAGGACAGCAGGTGAGGCTTATTGAGCCCTTGCTTTGTACCAGGGTTTGCTGCTTTATGTGTGCTTCTGCTCACAGTTAGTGCAGTTGTTGAGGGAAAATGAAGCATGGGGTAAACCAGCAGGGATAGTTTGCCCCTATGTGGATAGTGATACTAGTACTCAGATGAAAGAGTAAGTTTGAGAGGAAGGATACTCCAGTTATCTTTGGATGAACAGTTTTGAGATGCTTTGGGAATCTTCTGGCTTACATAGGCACTCAGAAGTCAGAGATGCACATTTGGAGGTTGTTGACTATAAAGTGCTCATTGAAAGAAGAGACAGGGCTTTAGGAAAACTACTAAAGAACCTGGCACAAAATGAAGAGTGGAGATGTACAAAGACTAGCCTGTGGCAACAGACAATCGCAACTGAACCTGGAGATAAGGGCCACACTCAGAGTGGGGTTTGCCATTATCCAAATGGGTTTTCAAGAACTCTTTAGGATATGTGTTCAAGTACTGAAGCAAAACAGAAATTAGTTAGAACCAAGTATGGGACTAGTGGTCAAAGGGTAGAAATGCAAGCTCCCCAAATGTGGAAGAGAGTGTTTCTTTGAAAAATTTGCAAGTTCAATCCATAAGTTTGTTGTTATCTGTTCCACCCACACTATCCTACTGCTGACTTAACAGTTCTATGAAACATATGCCCTATCATCCTCTATGACTTTAGGTTTATTTGCTAAGAACACTGGTGATGACTGTGTTTTATGGGATTTGCATTAATTCTTGTATAAAACAATTCAAGAAGAAAACATTTTCTGAGCAAGAAATGGGCAAAATTAGTGAAACTTTTGTCTACAAATATCTGTTAATTTCAGAATAAAGGTCCAGATTTAAGATAAGGCCTCTCTGGGTCTCCCTGGTGACGCACGGGGTTAAGTCTCAGCCTATGAAGCTATCAGCAGTCACTGCAGTGCAAGTTCTATCCCTGGTCAGGGAGCTTCCCACATGGCACAGCAGACCTCTCCTGTGTGGCCTGCTGCTCCCCCAGCAGTGTACTTCAGTCAATCTGCCTGTTCTGCTCCCCCAGTCTGTCTCTGGTGAATCCTCTCATCCTCCCCACCCCCACACACCTCTCTCTGGCCTAGACCCCAGATTTTGTATGCATAAATAAATAAATCTTTAAAAAAAAAGTCCTCTCAATATTTCAGTTAATTACCTTTTTTTTTTCTAATTTAAATAGTGCATGCCTGTTTTTGGAAATGAGCCCATAAAGATATTCAGTCCACATTATTTCACAGTTGTGTTCCTTATTTTACATTGATGAGTTTGTTTTACTAGCACATTCAAATTGTTAGAATCAGAAGGTCAGTGAGGTAAAATTAAAACAAGTACTTTAGAAGATTGTAAACACAGAATAAATTTAAGCTTCATGTAAATGAAGTGTGATTTCCATAATGAAGCCATTATTGTTGTCACTAGTGCATAGCAACAAGGCCAAAGCTGCAGTTACAAAGAGAAGAGAGACTACAGCACCATATTTTCTATAAATGACAAATTCATTGAAATCAATTTCTCACTACAGAATATAGAGCTACTGTGTATTCTCAATGAATCTACTAATTTCCATACATAGATTTTCCTCATGGCAGTCGTCCTAAATGACAATTTAAGTTGCAGGGTTTTGTTTTTTGTTTTTTCTTTCCATGGATAACTCCTTTCACTAAAATCTTTCACACTACTTTGTTTTTCACATTGGTGACTCCTTGCCAGGTTAAGTATTTAAATGAAGTACTTTGAGGATTTGGGTGGTTTTTTTTTTTTCTCCCTCTACTGCAACGTCATCTTCGCACACATGTGCCTTTTTTTAGCATCTTTTTCTTAATTGTGTAGAACAAATATATAGAACATAAAATTTACCATTTTAACCATTTTAAGCATGAAATTCACTGTCATTAAGTCCAATCACAATGTGTACACCTGCCACCACTATCTATTCTAGAACTTTTTCATCCCTAACAAACTGTATACTCATTGAACAGTAACTTCTATTCCTTCTCCTTCCTGCCCCTATTCTACTTTTTGTCTCTATGAACTTCCTTATTTCAGGTATCTCATATAAGTGGAATCATAAAATATTTGTCCTTTGTGCCTGACTAATTTTACTTAGCATAATGTGTTCAAATTCCATCCATATAAAACATATACAAAACATATTTCAGCATTTCACTCTTTTTTAAGGATAAGTAATAGCCCATTGTGTCTATATGCCATATTTTGTTTTTCCATTCATCTGTTGATGGACATTTGGATTGTTTTCCCATTTTGGCTACTGTGAGTGATGTTCAGGTACACCATAAACACTGGCATACAAGTCTCTGCTCATGTTCTTGCTTTCAATTATTTTAATTCTCTGACTAGAAATGAAACTATAAGATTATTTGGTAATTCTTTAACTTTTTCAGGTACTACCAAACTATTTCTACAGTAGCTGTATCACTTTACATTATTACCAGCAATGTACAAGGATTCCAAATTCTCCACATTGTTGCCAATAAATTGTAATTTTCTGGGTTTTTGGCAATAGCCCTGTTCGTGGGTATGAAATAGTATGTCATTGTGGTTTTGATTTGCATTTTCTTAATGACTAATGATGTTGCCAAATGTAATTTATAGTATAGCTATCAAAAAACAACTTGCCTGTCTCCCCACCTTCATCACCATCGTCCACGCCCACATCCCTTCTCTCTTCGGTCACTGTAACTATAGGCCCCAGAGAGGGTGAGGGGTAACCAGGTAGATTAACCATAGGGCCAATAAAGTAGAACGTTCAGGACCTCTTAATTAACATGGACTCCTTCTAAGGTCTTATACCTAATTATGCATTTTTTGGGAATTTTTACTTTTTAAATCAGCCTTTCCAAGTTTTATAAAG